>JXCR01129044.1:109022-151040 GCA_002079205.1 Phalaenopsis hybrid cultivar | reverse complement strand
CCCCCCCCCCACCACCACCACCCAGTTAACTCCAACCAAGAGTAAATATCGCAAGGGTAGGTTGGTTGGGAACAATAATGCGGGATGGAGGGATGATTTATGGCTAATTAGATTTAATTCAACTTATAACTTTTGATTTTTATATCTTTCAGTCTATTCATAATTCAAATATAGTGTTTTATATTGAATTGATTACTTTGACGTGTAGAATTTTATAAAATTGATTCGGTTGAAATCCGAATGATGTAAAATTTGGTGTATATTTTAAAGTTGTCAAATTTTTTACCTCGTTTCTTTAAGTCAGTTATTACAGAATCTAGGAAAAATTCATAATAATTTCCTTTCATTTTCATTTAGGTATGGACAATGATTGCAGTAATCCACTGAGTCTCTGATGCTTGGCCTTTATAATTTGTCACATCTGATATTTTGACACATTGTACAACATCATTCTTCATATATGGTCATCAAAATATCAATTTCAAATCTTTGTACATTTTGATGTTGTCTAGATGAATGTGTAGCTTGAATGTTTAGCTTCATGTATGATTTTCTATTTCAAATCAAAATCAGTATGTACCCATATTTTCTGGTAATATCAATTTCATCAATAGTCATAGCTGACCTCATTTTTTATTGAAGTTGTTTTAGGAGTTTGAGATATTCATTGTTAACTCTCTGAGCTACCTTGATTCTATCTATCAGAATTGGTTGTTTGATCAACTGATCTCAATACACACTATCTCTGTCTTTTGAATTTCAACTACAAGACATCTATTTTTTAATCAATTACAACTCTTGAGTAATGATTCAATTTGCACTATATGTGGATTTTAAGTATCAACAATTATATTTGCTCGACCAAGGCAATATTGTATGACCCGGTTGTAGTCCTTTATAAGCTCTAGCCATCTTCTTTGTCTCAGGATCTAAAACTATGCCAAAAACTCAAAGCATCTACAACTAAAACTACATAAGCACGAATTGGAATGATGCCAAGAACTCCACCCATGAAGCATGTCAACCTTTTTGCTTGTTCTGACCCATTCAAGAACGTCAACACCTCATGATCCATAAATAAAGCAAACTCACTCGTCCGTATGTAGTAACTCCAGTGAGTAAAAGATCTCACGATCGCATAGACCTCTTTGTCGTATGTTGAATACTTCCTCCTAGACTCATTCAATTTCTCACTAAAAAATGCTATGGGGTGGCTTCTCTAGCTCAACATTGCTCCGATCTCCACATTGGAGGTGCACACTCCACCTCGAACAACTGGTTGAAGTTCGGTAATGCTAGTGCTGGTGCTCAAGTCACATTCTCCTTAAGAGTATCAAAACTGGACTGAGCCGCATCCGCCCACTGAAAGTTCTCTGTTTTTCAGAGTTTTGTTAAGAGAGTCGTGATGGTGCTGAAGCTTTTGATGAATCGCCTATAGAATGATGCCAGCCGCAAAAAAATCATCTCAACACGGTAAAAAACTCTAGAGGTGTCCAACTCATGATGAGCTCGATCTTTGTGAGATCCATCTGAGTGCCTGCACTAGACACAATTTAGCCCCAAAAGCATACTTGTGTTGTCAAGAAGTAAGACTTTTTTAGATGGGCTTATAGTTTCTCCAATTGCAAAACCTCAAATGAAAGGTCGTGCCCAGGCGATGCTAGTGCTTCTTTTTAGATTTGTTATATACAAGAATATCATCGAAGTATACCTCTACAAACTTTTCGATGCGAGCCCAGAACATTTGATTCATCAACCTCATGAGCATGTTGGGCTAGTTGGACAACCTGAACTGCATGACTGTCCACTCATATAATATTTCGAGTCTTGAAAATAGTCTTCCACTCGTCCCCTGGTCTCATCTTGATTTGGTAATATTTGTTGTATAAGTTGATCTTAGGAAAGACAATGGCTCCATGCTAACGATCCAAGAGGTCATCCAAGCGAGGTACAGGGAACATATATTTGATGGTGATCTTGTTGATAGCTCGACTATGAATGTACATTCTCCACGACCCGACCTTAAGCACCATCAAGTTGGAGACAATACATGGGCTGGTACTCTCTCTCACCAAGCCCCTCACAACAACATCATGTACATGTTGTAATTTTTCATACTCTACAGGTCTCAATCTATAGGTAGGTTTGTTTGGCAACACTGATACAATGATGAGATCAATGTCATGATGAATGTCCCTCAATGATGGCAATTCTTTTGGAAGGTTGTCCGTCATCACGTCCTGAAAATCAGCTTGCAGTGGTTGTATAGACTCTGGTATCTCATTCGAAGACTAAAGTCATTGCCATTGAAGCTTCTTGTACCAACTGCATAATGGTGGTTCATGGTACTACAATCTCCTTTATGATGTCTATTCTTCTTGAGTCCCTAACAGGCAAAAGAACTGTGTGTCTCCCATCCTTCCTGAATCAATAAATGTTCTTGAACTCATCATGCTAGACTTACGGTCAAACTGCTACAACCTTCCCAAAAAAATATGGAAAACGTCCATCGATACCGCGTCGCACCACACTTGCTCCTTTAGTTGATCTCCAATGGAAAACTCAACCAAGTATTGCTGATTGATATGTATCTCATTTCCCTTTTTATCTAGGTAAGGGATAGGTTAGGATGCTTTTGTGTGGCCAAATCTAATTTCTTCACCGCCAGAGTGGATGTCTCATTCTCGCAACTCCCACCATCAATAGTCAGGTTGCAGGCCTTCCCTCTTACGGTACACTTGATCCAGAAAATGCTATGCCTTAGCACGAATGATCCTTGTCTGGCTTAGTCAATAGGACCTTCCTTATTACTAGCATTCTCCCTCATCTCCTTGGAGTTGAAGTTCGTCCTCCTGATCCTCCTATTTTTTCTCCTCTCTCTCTCGACGACACCTTGCTCGATGAAAGAAAAAACTAGGCTCGTAGGGTAGTTGGAGGCTATGTGTTCGTAGTCGTGACATCTAAAACATCTTCTGATAGGAGTTGTACTAGGAAAATTACTCTTCTCTGGTTTATTTCCACTTAGATTTGTCTTGCCACTTCACTGCGTGGTCTTCCTAACTCCTCTTGATGCACCATTGTTGGTAGCTGGAGGTGTTGTGGATGTTTGAAGGAGGACAGCTGCCTGTTTTGTTTCTATTGTTTCTCTACCTTCAAGGTTAAGGTCTGGACATCTCCCATTGACCAATAAGGTTGCAGTTGCATAATTTTACTGATAGCTAGCTTTTGGTCTCTCAAATATCAGGCGATAATATGTTCCTCTTGCTCGACCAACTCACATTTCTTATGAAGCTGGTCAAACTGTTTCATAAACTTTTCCGCTGATAGGTCGTTCTGTTTTAAATGATGGAGTCTCATAAATATATCTTGATGGTAGTGATGAGGTAAGTATTTCTGCTGCATCTCCTTCCTTATCTTGTCCCATTTGGTAATTTTGTTACTTCTCGCCTTTTTTGCCTAAGTAATTTTCCCACCATATGGAAGCACACTTTTTTCAATTTGATGGCCAAGAGCTTCACCTTTTGGTCTTCTGCACTTCTTTGTACACAAAGATTCTCTCAATTGACTGCAACCATTCTATGAAATTATTTGGATCCATTCCTCCTTTGAACTCTGATAGATTCACATTCATTCTGAAATTTCTACCCTATATACGCTGCCTCCTCTCTTGGCTTTCTTTATTACTGAATTTTGAAGCATTATGGCTAGTCTTCATTATTGAAGCCCTCACTATGGAAGGGGTTCTCATTCTTATCTATTTCTTCTCTTCGACTTGTTGTGTTACAATCAAGGGTAATTTCCTCTTAGGCCCCATAATCAATCTTTGTAAGCCTTTGCTGAAGTCGACGGATTTCTTATTGTATCTCATTTTGAGTAAGTTCTGACATGTGTCTCCTTGGTGATATGGTTAGGTTTTGGATGTTGGAGAGGGTATGTGAATGAAAACAAAATGGATTTTTTGGTGTGTGGGAAAGGTAGGTTTGGGTTTTGGAGAGTGTTAAAAACTTTGAGATAAGACTAGGGTTAGGCTAGTTTTGATACCAAATGAGACCGGAGTTAATCCAAAACTCAATAGGGGAAGCAAATATTATTACACAAAAGCAATAATGATTACAATCAATGGCACTTGAAATAAGAAAAATACGGCATGAACACAAAAGACCCTCTAGTTTGAGGTGGGAAGGCGGGGGCTAGGGAAGTAGCAGTTGAAGGGCTATCTAGCGGTGGGAGGTTGAGCAGCGGTGAGGGGTGTTGGGAAGGGCGACAATAGGCTGGGGGTGGCACATAAGTGGTGGCAATAAGCAGGGAGGGCGTTGGAAGGGGTGGCAACAACAAGGAAGGTGCAGGGAGGGAGGGGCAACAGGTAGGATTAGTGCATGGATGGCAGTAGTAGTGAAGAAGGTGGAAGGAGGATGCGGCAGCAGGGAGGAGAGGCACAGAGAGGGCAACATCAAGCAGGCAAAAGGAATAGGGTAAGAAATATGCGGAGATATCAACCACCTTAGAGCAGGATATGTTGGAGCACCACCTCTCATCGGGTACCACCTTAGGAAGGGAAGAGACACCGCCTTGGAGCATCAATTCAGCCTTTCTAAATTTCTCTTAGATTTATTTTTTGCATTAAATGTTTGCTTAATCATATGACATTTTTACAATCCCAACATGATAAAAAGGATGAATTTACAAGAGTGGGATTAACCTGTATTTAGACATAATATTTCCTTTTTTGATGTAACATGTTGAAAATTTTAAATTATCTCACGATGAAAGAAACCTGATTTATGCTAACTATTTCTTTATTTATAGGAAAGAGTACCACAACAGCAATGCTCTCGTATGTTCTAAATGCTATGGGGGATGATCTTATTGCAGTTATTGGAGCTAATGTTCCACAAGTATGTTCTACATACCTACTTATGATCTTGCACTTCCATTTTTCTTTTCTCCTTCTAACATTTTTTGAGATTGTGATAATTTCTCTTTTATGAATTCGCTTTAGTAATGTCTAGATAAAATGATATCAAATTAGTAAGGAGTACCAATAATTTTAGCATCATTGCCATATTTTGAAATAATTCCCAATTGTTATTATAATATATGATTGTGTTAAGAGTGAAAGCTCAAAATAGTCCCCTGATTATCAAGAACTTTATAATTTAATCCCAGAGTTTAGAATGGTCATAAATCATCTTTTCCGTTAAATTTAACAGTGGCATGCATGAATTTGAAGGGTATTTTCATCTTTTATGTAATTATTTAAAATTTATTTGATTTGTATATACATCTCTTTTTTTATTTGTTGTTGAAAAATTATAATTTTTAATTTACATTAATAAAACTCAAATTTATATAGAAGCCACATGAATTTTGAATAATTACATAAAAGGCGAAAATACCCTTCAATTCATGTAGACCACCGTTAAATTTAACGGACAATTTAATTTAGGACCAATATGGAGCAACTTTTAATAACTTGGGACTAATATAAAGCACTCTGTAACTCCGGAACTAAATTGGACACCTCTTACTATTTAGAGGATTATTTTGGTCTTTTACTCATTATGTTAACTAAAAGTTTTTCAACCAATCAGGGATGAATTTCTTACATCTTTTTCTATCGAAGACATTTAAGTGATCTTCATTGAGGAAGATATGATAATTAATTTCTCAACTATCGAACTGGTTTACATAACAGCATATTAAAATAAGGGAATATGTATATTAAATCTCTGCATATAAATTTTATTTATCATCCAAACTATTTTCACAATTCATTCTTAGTTGAAGCAAGTTGATGATAACCACTAGTAGCTACTTTTGTTTATTTGTTTTCCTCCTTTAGAGATGTTGTTTCTCTAGTTTCTTATATAATCACTTTGAGAAAATTTCAAACAAAAGGTTCCCAAAGCTTATGTTTATTTAAAGTAGGCTTTGACAAAAAAAAATCGTGCCATAATATTAGGCTATTTTGAGCAGAGTGGTGTTAAATCAACTACACGAACGGGGATATTTGATAACTATCATGGGTGCTACTTACTACACTAGATTTCCTTAAATTTTTTAACTATTCCTCTCTATGATGTATGGACATTGATATGGGACACAAAACAAAAAAGATTTGGCATGCTCTGTACACAATGTTCTATTTTATTAAAGGACGTTTACGTACATACCCCCAATTCTTATGTATTTACATTTCTAACACCTAAACTTTACTTTTTACATTTATACCACCCAAATCATTCATATCAAATGAAATATACCATCACCATAACTTCTAAAAGTGAAATACGCCTTTTCATACATAGATAAAGTGGTATGTATGTAAAGGGTGAAGTTTAGATTTTAGATAAGTAAATACATAAGAATTGAGTGGTATGTATGTAAATCTATTATTAATTATTGATAGAAATATAATAATCAAAACAGTGATATTTCTTTTTTTTAATAAAGTACCGCACCGTAAAATAAAATATCATACTGTTTTATGCAAGCCACTTACTTTGTCTTCGCGGTAGAAAGCTTTGTCTTTTGTCCAAGAGGTCCTAGGTTTAAGGCTTTGCATAAGTTGTGTGAGTGCTTTTACGTTGTGTGGGGAAAAAAATAGATAAAAAAAATTCACTCTCGGCTAGTTGTATGTGTTCAATTTAGTCTCAGGGTGTCATATTTCTCTAATTTAGTCCATTGGCTATAAAAAATTAATTTAAATTAGTCTTGCAAGGACTAAAATTGGAACAATTTTGTATAATTAAGTCTAAATTAAGTTTAATTTTGTATCATACTTTCTATAAGATAGACCATTTTTTGATAAATTTTGTATAACCAAGGGCTCGAATTGGAGAAATGTGATATTTTGTGACTAAATTGGATATATACAAATACTTAGAAGAATTATTTTTGTCGCAAACGGGCCTCGGGCTTGAATTAACCAAAGCGGCTACAGATGGTTGAATGGTGAGAACTAATTTTTTTTATATTCATTTTCCATTTAGCGAATGAAAGAACTACTAATCAAATTAAATTTTAAAAAATATATTTAAATTTACCTCGTTACTGATTGTTCGTGTCTTCTATAAACATTATTATTTTTTTCACTCATCCTTTAAACACTTAATTATACCTGAAAAATTAGATTGATTCAACGGTGAGATATTCAAGGTTAGTGAATACTCACACTCCTAAACTGTTGTAATACAAGAGAAAAGAAAAAGAATATACATGTCAGTTAAGCTTTTAATAAATCAATACAACTATTTGATGTTCGATGGATCTTATCAATAGTATATCAATATTATTTTGTACAACGATCACAGGAGCATGTTCTAAAAAAATTATTTTGATAGTTAGATCACTAATCGGCGTGTCCATGGGATAATATCGGCTAGGAGCGAGTGGACCAGAGCTTACCTTCCCAAATAATTGTGATGTTTACGTTGCTAACTGCTGTGTCGACGAGATAGATTTTTCCACCCTAGCTAATGGTGATGTGTAAGTCGCTAACCGTCGTGCTGGCGGGAGCTGATGGGACAATATAAACCAAGAGTGTGTTAGGTTTATTGACGGCGTTCCTCACAGAAACAGATATATATATATATATATATATAATATAAAGTAAAAGTAAAGTTAAGATAATTTGATATAAAAGATTAGTGTATGTTATTTAAGAAAAGGTCATTGATGCATTTTTTAGCATATATAATATTGCTTATAAACATATCTCAAATTGCTTATAAACATATATCAGAGTACTTATAAACATAAAATATTTGCATGCTATATGATTTCTTATAGAAACATTCATATTGTACTATTTTTTGTGGATTATTGTAAATTAGTAGTATGATTACTCTTGGATTAAATTTAGATAACTCATTATGTTGCTTTAATATTATTTTTAGGTTTTAAACATCTAAGACTTTATTCCTTAACCCATCAGGAGTTGGATGAGCATGTTGTATTCCTTAACCCATCAGGAGTTGGACGAGCATGTTGTTACTAATGTTGATGCATAGAGTTTGATATGTTTCAGTTATCATTTGACAAGAAACAGATTTTTGTAATCACTTTTGTTTCATCTTCATAGTTGATGTAAAGTTGATGAATTTCAAGAACAGTTTTATAAGGAGAGGAAATTGTAATAATGAATTTTTGAAAATTTTGATAAAGTTTTTGACGACATAAAATATTCCTCAATTTTTGGATTCGCCAAATTTGAATTGAAATAATTTAATAAAATTCTACGCATTAAATCGAGCTATAAAACATCATATGTAAATTATGAATGGTTTGAGAGATATAAAATGTTGAAGTTATAAGTTTAATTCATTTAATTAATTAAATTATTTTCCTAATCCTCAGTACTGTGGCCCGCCGAATTATGCCTCTGTTATTCCTTTCGTGCGGCCAAATGAGTTTAGAGCTTCAATTTCTCCTTCCAAATTCTTTCTCCTCTCTATTGTGATCCTAATTCTCCTCCTTCACATGACTGTTGTTGCTGCTCCGGAGAACTAGAGCTCGCGACCCTTGCGACAGTGCAAGGGCCGCAAACTAGCAGGGAGGCGAACGACACGAAGGAAGTTGCAAGATCGAGTATAGGGCTCCGGGGCAATTTTTGTTAGTGTGAATCTCTTTTTCACGACATTTGAGGTAATTCTTTTCTTCCTCGTACTTTTATTTTGCGATTTAGCTCATTTTTTGTGCATTGTTCGATTCTGGTAGTCGTCGGAAGTGTTGATTGTGTCAGAAGCGTCGAAAGTCTTTTGCGAGCTCTCATAACGATTCTAGCATGATATTTGCATAGGAGAGGTGTGGTTGGAGGTGCTAGAAAGTGAGTTTGGCAGCTTTGAGAAGGCAGATTTGTGCTGAGAAGCTTATTTAGAGGTGAGAATGTTAATTTTTAGGTTTAATTACTTTATGAGCCAAAAATGTATAAAATGCTAAGACCTTTATAAATTTCAGGTTATTTACCTAAGGCAGGAAATTCGAGGCAAGTGTGTAGAAGAACGTCATATGACGGCTCTTTAAATTTCAGATAACATAACCATATGCTAATTTATGAAAAATAATTCAATTTCTATGTTACACGGACACTCCTAATTACGGTGTCATGCAGAGCACTGATACGGCTCCGACACAACTGAGACTCATATCGGACATGACGCCGAAGTGTCTGAATTAAATAATATTAAAAGAAAATTGGGGACATGGGTGTTCGGCACAAGTGTTCTAGATTTCGACACGCTTGTCTTAAATTAATGAATAAAAAAATTTCTGCAAGATTTAAAATAGAAAAATATAATATTTAGGAATGTTTTGCATACATACTACTCAATTATTATGTACTTACGTATCTAACATCAAAATTTTAATTTTTTCATTATTCACCTTAAATATGTATAAAAATTAAAAAAAAAAAAATCATTTGATTTGATTTATATATTTGGATTTAATGTAAGATAGTTGGGTGTCATAAGTGTAAAAATCAAATTTTAGGTGTAAGATATATAAATACATAATAATCTGATGGTGTGTATGTAAACACCTGAAAATTTACTGTAAATACCTCTCATTTATTAATTTATTACTTATTAGTTATTAGTTAGTAGTTATTATTTAATACCTATTAGCTTTTATCTTTTATTTTTTAATGTTTTGGCCTTTTGAGGTACAAGGTCCAACCGACAACCGTCTTCCTCGTTTCTACCTCTTTCCTTCGATTTGCCTCGGCATCGAGGTCTCGCCATTGAGAGCTTTGCTAGGGTTTTGGTGCTTCATTCATTAACTTTTCTTTTTTGTTTATTTAATATATACATATACTTTTAATAATTTTATTACAACTGCGTGTCATGTCCTTGTCCTATTTTTTCAATAATATGTGTGTCCCGTGTCCGTGCCGTGTCATTTCCGTCACTGTGTCCGTGTTCGTGCCGTGTCATTTCCGTCACTGTGTCTGTGCCCGTGCAACATAATTCAATTTACAGAAATCAAATGAATCTTAAAATTTAATATTATGTTTTATAGGCTATTGTGCTTAATAGAAAGGTTATCCAACGTCTAACTAAATACTCAAGATTGAGAAACTAGCATGGCAATCGCGGTGAGTAATTGTATTTTTAAATTTCAGTAATTTTCTTTATTTCAGAATGTATGTTTGACACTATTTATGCTCTAGTTTAGTTAGTTTTTTTTATATTGGTAGATGGAAAATATATGCATGCCAGAAAAGATATTCAAGATATGCATGAAAGAAATATAGAAGATGCATGATATGTATGATACAAATGATATGTATGTTAAACATGTAAGATAGACATGTAGGAAAGATATAAATAAGATATATGCATGAGATAGATCTATGAATGATATAAAAGATATGCATGATGAATAATTGCATAACAGAGAAGTATGCATATTAGTAATTGCTTTGAAATATTTCAGAATAATGTATGTATGAATAATGAAATAACTTTTATGTGAATGTTTGTATGTGCATGTTCAGATGAAGAGTTCACCCCCAATCGCTACAGACATGGGACGCCAGTGTATCCTTGCTCATAGAGTTTTTCTGTCACCCAAGACAATTGTGATGGTTAGGTCACTAACCCTTGTTCCGACATGATAATATCAGCTGAGGGTGAGTAGATCAGAGCTTTCCTCCTCAACCAATTGTGATGTTTAGATTGCTAACCGTTGTGTCGTGGTGAGGGTTGGTAAGGGTCTTTCCATCTTAGACAATTGCGACGTGTAGATTGCTAACCGCTGTGTTGATGGGAGCCGACGATGCAATATCGGCCAAGGGTGAGCTAGGTTTGTTGACAGTGATCCTCACAGAGACAGATGCGTATGTAAAGTATAAAGTAAAAGTAAAGCTAAGATAAATGCATATAAAAGATTAGCGTATGTTCATTTAAAAAAGGTCATTGATCCATGTATTAGCATATATAATTTTGCTTCTAAACATATATTAGATTGCTTATAAATAAGTACGAAAGACCAGCATATTATACGATTTCTTATAGACACACATACATATTATACTCTTTTCCTTAGATTACTGTAGTTTCGTAGTGTGATTACTCTTGGGTTATCTTTAGATAACTCATTAGGTTGCTTTAATATTATTTTTAGGATTTAAACATTTAAATAAGATGAATAGAAGAGGAACAAATACATACAGGCGGCGAGAACAACTACTAGAAAGGAAATATAATTGCGTTAACATCTTTAACATCTAAATCCTTTTGTCTTTGTATATACATGTTAGTTATGTGGTATGTATGCAAATCACCAAAATTGAGAGATTTACTCATTTCTAACACTTAAATCTGTAAAATTTCTGTCTCGTGGGTTGCTTTCATCTATTCTTGCATAATTTACAATTGAGCTCCCCCGCTCCTTGTTGGATTAGAATTCACCCTTCATTGGTATATTTTATCTCCCTTTCTGTTGATGCTCTATTTAGCAGAAAACTACGGTATTATCAATCAGTTATCTGACGAGATGTGCTTGATTTTTTTCTTATAGTTCTTCCATCACTTTTATTTGTCAGCATTTTGATATTGTTTCTTCCTTCAGCTTTCAGAAGGAAATATAATTCCTGGGAATGGTCCTAATTTTGTCCTGGAGGTATGATGTTCCTGATACTGCATAATTGAATTGGCAACCGTGTTTCCTTTGGTACTTCTGTGTCCAATATCCTTGAGTTTAATAGCCTTTATGTAATGATATACATTTCAAAATTTTGCTTCTTTGGTATGACATTCCATTATCCTTTTATGTGTATATGTATTTCTCATTATTATTTTGATTTTCTAAATTGGCATGCTGATTCTAGCATTCACTGGCAACATAATTTGGTTGTTTCAACCTGCACACATTTCTACTATTTTACATTGAAGTCGTTAACTGATGTTTACAGTTGTTATCACACAGGCTGATGAATATGATTGTTGTTTTCTTGGGTTATCACCTTCTATTGCGGTTGTAACCAATGTGGAGTGGGAGCATGTTGATTTATTTGATGATGAGGTTTGTATCGAAGATTGATGACGAGCATAACTATTTAGAACTATATTTATTAATTGCAGTTATTCAAATCAACTTGAGGAGTTTGCTTGCAAACTCGCTGTTTTATTTTCAAGTTTGATAGTTCATACCATGTTGTCCTTTTTTGTTGTTTATAAAACTTCATGCATACTTCTGTTGTTGAAGGAAAAAGAAGAAAATTAAAATAAATTACTGGGGCAATGATGAACCTCCAATCATTAAATTGAGTTTTTAAAACAATTTTTCATCTCTTCTATTCAAAGTTCCCAGCATCCAACACAGCCCATGTGCATTCTTTTCTTCTTTATGTTTTGCATGAGTTTTTTGCTTAATTTTAGCCACATTCATTTAATTTATTCAATCCCCCGTCCTTAAAATGCTTATTCAATTACTTAACATAAAGTTCTAGGCCCCAATATGATATTGTTACCTTAGAGTAATTTATTGTCATCTGATATCGTCCTCAACCATACACGCTCTAATGTAATTTTCATTCACATTTAGGAGCATGTACGATCCATATTTAGGAAGTTTGTGCAACAAATCAAGAGTGGTGGGCATCTTATCTTGTGTGGGGATGGGTAAGGCCTTTTGTCATTTCAGACTCGACTCTCCAATTTTTTAACTATAGCTGGATTTTTACCATTAATATGTTCAGACTACAAATGTTTTTTCTGTTTTTTTTTTTTTTTAATCTAAAGCATGTTCATAATAGCTTTTTAATTCAGTGTTTTTTTGTTGCTAACTTAATTGTTTATTCATTGATTTTTTTTTCCAAATGAGAAATTTTTTTTTTTTGCTTTTTACTCAAGAAGTCAGTCCTGAACATTATCATTGTCATCATTGCCAAGTGTACCCAACCTACTTGGGTTAGGCTTTTTCCGCTCAAAATTAATAACTTTTTGAGGCAGTTAAAATGTTCACAGACACGCGCGCGCGCACACACACACATACATTGAGAGGGAGGGAGGGAGAGGGAGCTCGACATTACTTTCACTCGATTCCGAGAAATCCGCTAGGAAATCTATTACAGTTTGAGCTTTTATCGCCATTCGAGGGATGTAAGTCATATTCATTAAACTTTACGGATCATTTTAATAATTGGCTTGAATATTCTAATAGAAAGAGTATAGACTTAAGAGGATGATCAGTGACCACCTTAATCGAATGGGTTTGGAAATATGGTCGAAGTCTGCAAGCAAAAATAATAAGAGCAAATGTTAGTTTCTCCATAAGTGAATACCTTATTTCGGCCCCTTTGAGGACCCGATTGGCGTAATATAAGGGAAATTGTTTCCCCGACTCTTCTCGAACAAGGACCGAACAAATAGCTTCCGGGCCGACTCTCAAGCAAACTGAAAGTTCCTCCTTTGGCTTTGGACTCTGCAACAACGATGGAGAGATTAATGACTGTTTCAAATCCTAGAAAGCTTGTTCAAATTCATTCATTCGCTCGAATTTTTTGCCTTTCTTAGTACTTTGAAGAAGACGACACATTTGTCTCATGACTTGTAAATAGATCGACAGGGCTGATATTTGGCCGATCAACTTTTGTACTTCCTTGGTGTTCTGGGGGAAAGCATGTTGAGGAGTGCTTTCACTTTCTCGGGATTAACCTTAATGACTTCGGGTATCAAGAGGTAGCCCAAGAATTTCCCCCTCGAAGATCCAAATGTGCATTTCAACGGTGCAATTTCATATTAAACTTCATTAGCGTTTGGAAGGTTTCTTTCAAATCGTACAAATGTTGTTTGGTCGACTTACTTTTTACTAAAACATCATCCACATAGACCTTAATGTTTCTTATTTCCTGCTTGGAAAATATTACATCCCTTAGATGCTGATAACTTGCACCAGTATTTTTCAGCCTGAAGGACATTACTGTAAAACAAAACAACCCATCATTGGTAATAAAAGTCATTTTCTCCGCATCGACCGTGTGCATTTTGATTTGGTGATAACCAGAAAAAACATCTAGAAAACCTATAGTAGAGTCCACCAGAGCATCAATCTTGGGCTGTGGATAGTTTTCCTTTAGGCAAGCAACATTCAGATTTGTGATGTCCACACACATTCTCCATTTGCCATTATACTTTCGCAACCCAGGAGGGGTTTTGAACTTCTCGAATATAATCAACCTCCAAAAGTTTTTTAAATTCCTTGCAGTCGACCGGAGCTTTTGTTTCATTGGTCGGGCGGTTATATTAGTTTTGAGCTTGTGAAAAGCCACGTCTATGGCATTTCAGTTGTTGACCATGCGAAAATATCACTGTGTTCTTGGAGAATCTGGATCAGCATATCTTTGTGACCTGCATCAAAAGTTTCACTGATCAGAAAAAATTTACCTGGATCTCCGAGACCTACGGGAATTTTCATTGTAAGGTTTAGGGTTGATTCGCTAAAAAAATTACACGTTCGGGATTGCTCCAGATCTCCAAGTACAATAACTATCGCCCCGTCATAGGTGAAGTTTGAAGCTACATGATATGTTGACACCACTACTCAAAAATTGTTGAGAGGGTGACCGAGTATTGAGTTGTAAATTGGTGGAGAGTCGATCACCGTGAAATCTTTCATGTTGGTAAACCGATTATCACCTTCTCCGCAAGTGACTAAGTGGTATTACTTCAAGTGCCTCCTTCCGTCTGTCAGAAAATTCACACAATGGGCCTGGAGGTGCAATTAACCGATCGGTTTCAAATTCATCTTTCGAACGCGGTTCGGAATAAAATGTTCTCTGAGCTCCTAGTATCAGTCATGATACTCTCTATCTGGTAGTTACTGTTGAGTGATGAAATAACAATGACATCAATATAAGGGTTCCCGACTATGGGAAGATCTGCATCGGTGAAACTAATTGGGGGATGGGACTTCCTTTTCGTAATAGTCGCCACACCACAATAGCTCCCCAATCAGCTTCTTTTCTAGTCCACTCTGGTGTATGAATCGCCTCCCAATATTGCTGGCACAATCCCTGTTATATGAATAGTGTTGGCTCTGGCAGGCTCTATTTCTTGGAGTTTTGCCCTTTCGCCAAGTGTGGGCCTCTGGGGCTGCAAACTCCATGAGCTTCTCGGCCTGGATTATCTCCTTCACTTGGCTACGAAGGTGTCTGCATTCTTCGGTGTAATGTCCGTGGTCCCTATGATACTTACAGTATTTGTTGAGATTTTGGAGGGAAGCCTCTATTTTCATTGGAGTCGCCTTTCGAAAAAACTCCTTATATTATATCGCGTCTGAGTTCCATCAATGAAACGCAACGGTATGTCTGGATGTCCTTCGGTCTCCCATAGACCGGTCATTTGATCGTTTGCATTTGCGTTCATCTCGTTCGTCTTCTTTATCCCTTAGTGACGATTGCCCTCTTTCGCGTTTTGGACGCTAGCCATCTTTTTCTCTCCATTCATCATCCCTCGAGCGGTTCTTGCCCGTTTATCGATCCGATTTCTTCCCTTTAGAAATCGGTTCATTCATATACTCCTCGGTTGTGATGTGGTCGTTGGCTAACTCCTGGAGTTCAGCCAACATCTCAAATTTTTGTAAACTCGTCAGGGTTTCCTTAGCAACGATTGACTATTGCTCTTAGATGGTTTAACGTATGTTTGTAGGCTCTTGTTTGGTCCCTATTTCACATATCACAAAGAATTTGAGTCCTTTTGTAGCTTTTGGGTGCTAGTGAATTGTGTCAAAAACAACTTCCTGAAATCTCCGAAGGAATTGATAATTTCTGCAGGAAGTTCGTTGAACCACCTAAGAGCTGAATCTCTCAATGTTGCGTAAAACAACCAATATTTTAATGTGTCGAAGATCTTGAGAAGGTAGATTGCCGACTCGAAGGGCGCAATATGGTCAACAGGGTTGCTCTGCAATTCCAAAGGGGGAACCTTAAACTTCTCTGGTGGCTCGACTTCCACAACATGATGGGTGAACACATTGTTGATCTAATGATAGACTCTTATTGCTAATGGTTTTGGTCCTCCCTTTAGCGTGGATCTGGCACTGTCCTGGTACTAGGACTCTTCCATTTGCTTTGTGGCTTAGGTTGCCTACTGAGCTTAGGCTTCGGGTGTTGGTGGATCAGGTTGCGAGAGAGGCTGCCCCCTTCCCTCTAGCATCACTATGGGCAGCTTCACAATTTGACTTGTTATTCCATCATGAAGCCCTTGGATTTATCGTTGCATGATTTCCCGAACGGACTTCACATTGGATGCTTCTTCGTTCACCTTGATGCGCTCCTCTTGTTGAAGCATGAATCAACGCCCACCGCACCTTTTAGAATGTTGGAGCTTAAATTGTATTTTTGATCACGCCCCAAAAATGGAGTTTTGGTCAAATGAAGGAAAGAAAATAAGACACAAGTAATACGTAGGTTTTTATAAAGTTTCTGGGATCTCTTCCAGTGAAAAATGATCTTTTTATTTATAACTCTTCAGTAAGGTATTACAAATTACTTTATTTTTCTTTAATTTACTAGAAATGTTACTATAAATTATAATCTTTTACACCGTTAAATTGTTTTATGTAAATAATACATATCCTGGCCTTGTAACCGTTGTTGGCATCATTATACATCTATTTTTTCTCCTGACGTCGCTTCATATTTGTAACTGTCAGGCATAAACATTTGGTATTCAATTGGTCAACCCATATTCACTCGGTTAGATAAGAAATCTTTGTTCAATAGAATGACCTTTAGTTGAATGTTTATCTTTTGTAATGGCAGACGGCGGTTGAGAGAGTGCTACATGGTTGCAAAGTGTCCAATGGATCGGTCAGTATTTAGTTCGGTCGGCTTCATTGGTCGACCGACTTCATGACAAATGTCCGAACACAAATCTTCTTATATATTCCAAGTGTCTTCTCGAGAACTGTGCGGGCATATTCCTAATGTACAAGAATATTTTGAAACATTTTTAAGTCAACATTTTCTTTTTGAAAAGGGATAGTTTATCAAAACACACACACACCACAACAAAATGTTGTGGCTGAAAGAAAGAATTAATATTTACTCAAATTTGCTCGGGCATTGCTATTTAGAAATTAAATGTCAACAAATCCTTAGGGTGAAGTTGTTTTTACTGCTATATTTCACATAAATAAAATATTGAATAAAATTTTAAACATTGAAACACTTTTTGATGTTGTTCATAAAATTTACCTAACAAATCGGTCCTTGCCTTTTTTACCTCTATAGATATTTGAGTGTGCATTTGTTTACATTTATAGCATAGTCAAGGAAAACTTGAGCCCCGAGCTAAAAATGTGTGTTTGTTTGTTATGCTTCTACTCAAAAGGGGTATAAATGTTTTGATCCTATTTCTAAAAAAAATTTAGTTACCATAGATATCACCTTTTTTTATTTACAACTATTTTTTATATCTCAACTTCAAGGTGGGGGACAAAATAAAGATTCAACTATTATTTTTTAGGATTTTCTTCAAACCGATGACTCACAAAATAATATCTCCCAATCTTGATTTTAAATTGAAAATCCAAGCTTTATTATACTAGGAGAAAGTGGGTCTATTTCTTTAGATGTTGAAGACAATTCTGATTTTCCTTTGATGTCAACTCATGATTTCATAATCCTATAACAACTAACAAAGTGGAAACTAGAAAGAGAACTACAACGATGGCATCATTTGACATTGTCTACTCGTGATAAAAAACAACTCGAAAGAAAGAGCCGGCAAATCCTTGGCATTGCCCATAATCCATGAACCTTTCAGATAATGTCCTAACTGAGCCTTTACCTTAAGATCAATCCACTTCATTCTCTAAATTTTGGTTCTTTAGTTTGAAGCTGAGTCTTGTTCTAATTCTAAATTCAATGACTGCCGTTCTCCAATTACTACTAGTAAGGGGTAAGGCCTTGCACCCAATATCCATTATCTCATTATGTATCATATAAAAATCTCTCACCCATTTTCAGGCTTTTACCTCACATTGCTCCTATATGTAGATTTCTAATACTATGCATGATTCTATGAAAGTTCCTAAGTAGAATTAGGTTATATTCTAGGAGATGAAAACTCTGAAAAAAATAGCGCGCGAAAATTAGTTGATCCTGTGAATATAGATTGATTTCAAAAGTTGGTGGGAAAGTTGATATACTTGTCACATACACGACCGTATATCACCTTTGTTGTGAATTCGGTATATCAATTTATGCATTTACCCTATGAAAAACACCTTGAAGCAATTAACAGGATTTTTAAATATCTAAAAAATACCCCATGCAAGGGCTTACTCTTTCCAAAAACCAAACGATAGCATATAGAGGCATACATTGATGCAGTTTGAGTTGGTTTTCTTTTTCACAGGAGATTGACATCTGAATATTGTACTTATGTCTGGTAAAATCTCATTACACGACGAACTAAAAAACATATTGTCGTGGTAAGTAGTGTCAAGGTAAAATATCGGGCTATGGCTAATAAGGTATGTGAGGTGTTGTGCCTAAAGAAAATTCTTGATGAGTTGGGGATCCTGATAAGCATGCCAATGAAGTTGATGCGGGGCTTGTCGTGACCATGGGGGAGCAGGGCTCTCCCGCTGCGGGATTGCAGGTGTGGGAACTCCCGCTAGTGAACCGATCAGCCCAATTGATGCCGCTCCTGGGGAATTCCGGGCCCGGACGAGAATCTTGATAGGGGGAGCGCCCTCCCACGCCCCGTCCTGTGTCTTTTCTACACCTTGCTCAATCGAGCGGCCATTTAGGAAAGGAGGCATTGCCGCCAATCCCTTTCCCCTCCTTCATTTTCTATGATTTCCTTATGGGAGCATTCATTTTCTATTTTTCCCTCGCGAGTCTTTAAATTGTTGTTCTCTGAATGCAAGGATTAGGTTTGCTGTGTGCTGATTTTAGATTCTTGTGTGAAGTCCTTTTTTTCTTTATGGGTTGTATCCGAGAAGGTGGTGGTGTTGCTCCGGTTGTATCCTATTCTGAGATGGTGATTGTATCTTCCCTTTTATCTTCCTAACTTCTCTTCCACTTCCCTTAGCCATCGGCCACCCCTAACAGCTCCCCCCTTGCTGTCGAGCCCCTTTCTGCTACAGCAACCAGTTGTCCAGGCCTTTCAGCCCCCTTCCAGCAGCCTGTCGGCTCCCCTACAGTAGCTACCATGTTGTCCCGACCTTCCCAGCTTTTGTTCCACCTTCCCAAATTGCTACCCCACCTTCTAACCTACCTCCCAGTCGCCCAGCAAACTTTCTGCCACCTTAACCTGTTGCCTCCCTCCTCCAGTTCACCTTCTAACCTTTGCCGGCTCTCTCCTGCATTCACCCTTGCTGGCCCAAGCCTCCAGATCCCCCGGACCAACCTCCACTACCCTTGGGATACACTTTCGAGGTGTTGGTTTTGTGTTTGTGTTTGTTTGTCGTTTATTTCATGTTTTGAAGAGTTGTAACTAATTTCAACTTCAATAATAATATTATTGTTTCTTTTGTGGTTTGGGCTTTCTCTTCATATATCATTTAGTATCAGAGCTACTCCAATCAGACCTGTCCTAGGGTTCCCAAGTGTCCGCCTTACCCCGCCAACCGGAAAATTTGCTTTCTTACCCTGAACCACCCACTCCAAAACCAAACCCTAAATTCTCTTTAATGATTTTCAAAATCAGCAATCCTAAATCAAGTCTTATGCACCTTCAATTAATTTCATGCAGCATCTTTCACCTGGCAACCCTAAACTTAGCCATGCCACTAATGAAATACGTGCTCGAGCTTACTTGGGAGGAGAAACGGCGAAAGATCTGCCGACTTCGGCGGTAAATTACAAACATTGAAGGTGAAATCCAATGGGAGGCTACTTTCGACCATCATTCAAATGGTTGAATGGGGGGAACGAGAAGATTTGAAGATGAGGCGAGAAACACAGTGCTAGTTCCTACTAACTTACTACTGTCAAATGTTACATATCTTGTCATTAGAAATGGAGAGATCACATCACCAAGCGGCCTACTGTCTACTATTCAACAAAACCAAGCCACAAGGATGTCACAGCTAGGAAGTTTTGCAAGTGTCATGGATTCAGACATGTGGAAGCAGAATGCACAACCAGGAGAGTGATATATTTTACTTAGCAGGGCGTTGTTAAAACATTGGGTAAGGATACCGCAAATATTGAAGATTGTAAGGACATCAACGGGGAGTACCAGCTTCCAGTTGAAGAGATGAATGGTGATAAAAAGTAGACGCAGACTTTTGAGAGGATTCTCCACTTGCAGCTAGGGAAGAAGAGACGCCAAAAAATCCAGTTAACCCTGAGATAGAGATTTTAATAGAGGTAACAGTCTCTACTCTAGAAGTTGGTGACTCTGAGGTAATGACAACCCAGCAGAGCATGAGATTATGATGATTCGACCTAGCATCCTGCTAAGGGTGGGAGGAACATCAACAGGAATAAGCTTGGATTTCTACACGGATTATTAGTTCAATGTGTCGACATCAGATACAAATCCATCATGAATAATTAAGATGCTGATTTCTTGGATGTATAGAACCTCTCCTAAGTTGTCCTGACAGAGGGAGGTCGAACATGACAGAATGAGGACATTATGTGCCATGTAGAGAACATTACATGGAGATATTCAAAAGTTACTTTCAGGTCAGTAGGGGACACCTCGTCAGATGTCCAGGAAGGAGAGATGAACTCCAACTGTGTATTGGGCCTGAGGAGCTTGATGGAGACGAAAATTTTGCAATGGGATCCAGATTCTATCAGTGGGCATGTCTCTCTTGAGGGGGTGTCAGTGAGAGTGACAAAGCTTGTCATAGATTTCATCCTAGAATCGTGTTCTTTTTACATACTTATAACTCAGCATTGCACATTAGACACGGGAAGTGGAAGGAGAATATTTTATATGTAAGGGCTCAAGAGTTGCATTGCGGGATGAGTAAGTAAAGAGGAGGTTACTTACTCTACCAGAATGTGTTGTGGAATGACTACACTAACATGATCGAACTACCAGAGGACTTACCATCGTATCATGAGAACACAGCTTCGACTAAGGTTGAAGCTCCCCCAACCCCGAGAGAGTAATGTGGGGCTTGTCATGACCACGCTGGAGCGGGGCTCACCCGTTGCGGGATTGTTGAAGTGGCACTTATGCTAGTGAATTGACTTGCCCAATTGAGGTTGATCCAGAGAAATCCCAGGCCGAGTGGCTCGGGTGAGAATACTGACGGGGTGAGCTGCCTCCCGCGTCCTGTCCCATGGCTTTTTTGCGTCCTGCTCAATCGAACGGCCGTTTAGGAAGGGCGGTATTGCCGCCAATCCCATTCTCCTCCTTCCTTTTCCGTGATTACCTTGTGGGAGCTTTCCTTTCCCATTTTTCCACTGTGAGCCTTTAAATTGTTGTTTTCTGGATGTAGGGTTTAGTTTTGTTGTGTGCTGATTTCAAATTTCTATGTGGAGTCCTTTTCTTTTTCCCTTCATGGGTTGTAGCCAAGGAGGTGGTGGTGTTGCTTTGGTCGTATCCTAATCTATGGTGGTGATTGTATTTTCTCTACTCCACTCTCCTTAGTCGTCGGCTACCCCCAACGACTTTTCCCCTTATACCGTTGACCCCCTTCCTGCTACACCAACCTGTTGTCCAACCCTTTCAATCTCTTTCCGGTAGCCGATCGCTCCCCTACAACAGCTACATTGTTGTCCCACCTTCTAAGCTTACTATCCCATCTGTCAACCTATCTCCCATCCGGCCAACAAACCTTCTGTCACCTTAACCTGTTGCCTCCCTCTTTCAGTACACCTTCCAACCCCTTGTCAGCCCTCTCTCGCATTCACCTCAAGGCTCCGGATTTACTGGGCCAACCTTCACCGCCCTTAGGATACACTTTCGAGGTGTTGGCTTGTGTTTTTGTGTTGGTCATTTATTTCATGTTTTGAAGAGTCAGTTGTATTCGATTTCAAATTCAATAATAATATTTGTGTTTTTTTTTTGCGGTTTGGGTTTTCCACTCCGATATCAGAAGTTTTACTGTGACAACAAACCTACCTAAGCATTTAGAAAATCCAATGCAACATGATCTCACAAAACATGTGGAGATTGATAGACACTCAATTAAAGAGAAGATTGACTATGGAGCTATTTGCATGTCTTTCATTCCGACAACACAACCAATAGTAAATATCTTCACCAAAGGACTTTTCAAACCTAGTTTTGAGTTCCTTGTAAGCAAGTTGGGCATGATAGATATCTATGCTCCAAGTTGAGGGATGGGGATGGGGATGGGGATGGGGATGGGGGCTGTTGGAATTTTAGGAATTTTTGTCTTTTCAATATTTTCTATTTTTATTTTATTTTTTTATCTTCAATAGTTTCTATATTTAGAATTATCCATTATTGGTAACTTACTATTTTTTTCTAGCATGGGGATATTGTGACTTTCCTAATATGGCTGCCTTCTCCTGTTATTATGTTGTAACAAAGTCTTCAGAAATTGAAGAGGAATTATTATTTTTCTTCTCCCAAAACTGCTCAATTTTTAAAAAGTCAAAATCATATATTTCCTCCTCCTTTGTTGTTCTCATTGATCGATTGTTTCAATCCGTTGTATGCAATCAACGGTCTTGTTTCATTCTTGTTCTTAAAGGGAAAAGGGAAATAATGGGACTAATTGGAAGGTTATCAAGAGTAAGGATTTAATCTTCAATGATGATATCTCGTGTAAATGTGTTATCATTGGAAGACATTTCTGTATTTGATATTGAAAATATAGGTAATGTAAAGCTGAGATATATAGCCTATGAAGAAGATCAGAGAACATTTATTTCTCTAGTCAAAAGGCCTAGCAGAACTGTTTGACGGCTACAATGATATTTCATAACTTTCTTCTGGTTTAAAGTATGGCACCTAAAACAACTAGATCTATTGGATTACCTTTCTATATTGTTCATTCCTATTACAACTTAGATAAAGCTTAGTGATGCTTATGACTATTAGGCATTTCTAATTCTTATAAATAAAGAAAACTGTGAGCTCTTCCGTTATAGATGGAAGATTTAATGAGCTTTTCATATCTCCCTCATGTGTATCTTCCCTCTTTGCTCTTTGTTCCAATCCAAATCCCTCTTTTTCTCTTCCTGTTTTATCTGCCTTTTTGTTTTATGATGAAACTCCATATTTTTGGTTTGCAGCTCTGTGATGAACCCAAATAATTGGGATATGACTAGTGATGATGATGGATTGCTCGGTCCCTTTAGAGAATATTGACTCGGCTTGCAATTCAGTGCAGGTGCATATTCTTTGTTGAGGGATTGCAAACCAAAAAATCTTGCAAGCGAAGGCATAAGCTCAAGCACACTTGTTTCAGATGCTGGCCATTCTGTAACAACGTATGGACTGTCAAGTAAAATGGATTGGCGTGCTTCTTCAATCACACCCAATTCACAAGGAGGTCAGGATTACATATTGGTAAATATCACCGACTCACTATTATAAGCTCCTTTCTAATCTTCCATAATACCAATTTTGTAGGATTCGGTCTCTGTTATATTACACTTTACTTGAGTTTATTTGAAACTAATGTGGTTAGATTAAGTTTGAGAATCCCTTATGTAGCATTATTCATAGTTTTGTAGTCTCTTTGTTACCGGAGTTAACCCCATACACAATATAAATAGAAATATTATTTTGTTGAATTCAAAAAGGGTTATAATGAGGACTCTTCAAACAGAAAATAAATGATAACAAACCTAAAATGACTCAAGCAAGCACCCCTAAAGTGTATCCTTGTGTATTGGAGGCTGGCTAGGTGGAACTTGATGGTTCGCAGGGGTGGCAACAACAAAGGAAGGTTGATGGCAGCGAGGGGGAAGTGCAGAAATGCAGGGACAGCAAGTATGGAGGCTGTCCTAGGTGATGACAGTGAAGAGTGGGGTTGGATAGCAATGGGACAACAAGAAGAAGGTGTTCCCTGGCTGTCCTGGGTAGCAGCGGGGCAGCGGGAAGGCTAGGACAGCAAGGAGGAGGTGCAGTTTGGGCGACAACAATGTTGGAATGGAGGGGAAGGTGACTGGTAGACGGAGAACTGCATAAAAAAGCAACGCGAGGGTTGTTGCGGGTGGCTGCAACAAGGTACGGGAGCAGGGAGCGACATGGGAAACTACAAAAAGGGAAAGGAGAAAGATAGTCACCATACCGGGAGAGGAATACAGTTGGAGCACCACCTAAATCTTTGAATACAACCCTTGAACGGGAAATGTACGCCAGCGATTATCCTGATAGAAAGAAAGACACAATTTCCTACCCTAAACTTAACAAACATGCATATAAATAGACTCCAAGAAGGTGGGAACAGAGAAGGAAGAAAGGGAAGCAGTGGGCGGCAAACTCAGAGTCCAGATAGGCGGGAATCAGGAAAGGAAAGGCAGGCGGGAATCGTGAAAGGAGAGGAAGGAAGACGTGAGTGGCAAATCCCCACTCTAAGAAGGTAGGTCATTCCAATAAGAGGCTGGAGCAGACCACTCCTCATGCTAGTTTAGTCGGCCTCCCATAACCGTGTCCCGCTTCTAGGATCCCGTGTCGCCCGATTATGGCTCGCAACTCGCTACCCAACCCTTGTGTCAGTTTCTCGGAGCTAGGGGAGCTTCAACTTCATTCGTCAAAGCTTCCGGTCCTTCATCTGTAATCCTAGCAGCACTTGGATCCCATTGGCGACTCCACTGTCTCCTAGGTACCTGAGTGTCTTTCCCCAACTTACGAGTAAACATCCACATCAGTCTAATCTTCTAAGAGTTTAGCACTGAATTGAACTGCATGTCCGACCTCTGTTCTTGAATACTCCCAAGGTTATCCGCGATCAACATAACTAAATCTGAAGTGGGGCTTACCTGAACTCTCTCATAGGTCATCCATAGTCGAGAATATGACTCGGAGTGCCTCAAAAATATGTCATCCACGATCGAGAATACCAGTTTTTGATACCATGAAATGCCCTCTGTGGTGTTTGTCTTGTGTCTAGAGCTAGTGTTTCAATCCCATCATCCCTTTTCGTCACCAAAACTGGTCTCACCAATGCTGCTCTGCTAGCAAGGACTTCTGTGATCTCGGGCTCTGCCGGAGGATTTAGGATGATATGCTTCCCATCTTTGTTGAAGGAATATTTGTTTTTGAATTTGTCGTATTGAGTCCTCCGGTCAAACTGCCATGTTCTCCCCAACAAAAATTGGTAGACATCCATGGGGTCTACGTCACACCCCGCCCGTTTCTGTAGCTGGCTCCTGATCAAAAACTTCTCTAGGCACCTCCAGTCAATGCTGACTTTATTCTCCTTCATCCACATTAGAGAATATGACTGTGAGTGCCTCTGAGTCATTTGTCTCAATTTTTCTACCATTTGTGTAGATGCCACATTCTTACTGCTCCTCCCATCAACGAAGAAACTGCATACCTTCTTTTCACCCTGCAACGGGCGTAGCATTTGTTGTGGAGAAGCCCCTGCGGATCCCTGATATCCTCGACATGTAGGATACATCGAACCACAAGTGTCTCTTATTCATTTGGTGATAGATGGTACACCTTACCCATATTCTCAACGTTCTCTTCATCGCTAACCTCCTCCTCGACACTCTACTCTATAAAAGACACAACTTAGTTCGTCGAGTTGTTGAAGGCAATGTACCGAAATCCGTGGCATTTAAATCATTTTCTGACAGGGACTGTATCATGCATGCTACTCTTCTCAGGTTTCTTCTCACTGGGGATGGCTCTATCCTTATCTAAACTATCTTTTACAACTCCCTGAGGTGTGTCTCCAACTGTGTGTGGCTGCCTGGCTAGTGGTGGTTGCCTTCTCTGTTTCTGTTACTTCTTCACTTTCAATGCTAAGGTCTGGACATATCTCTAAGTGACGAATAAAACTACAACTACACCATGTTGCTAATGGCAGGCTTCAGACCCCTCTAGATAACGGGCTATAGTATGCTCCTCTTGCTTGACCAAATCACTCATCTTCTACAACTAATCAAATTGTGTTGTGAACTCCTCTACTGACAAAACCTTCTGCTGCAGGTGATGGAGCCTCAAAAACATATCCTGATAGTAATGCGGTGGGAGGTATTTCTTCTATATGGATTTCTTTATCTGCTCCCCCCGGTTAATTTTATTGTTGTCTTCTGTTTCCTTTGTCCCTGTAAGTTCTCCCACCACAAAGAGACACTGCTCTTCAACTTGATATCAACTAATTTGACCCTTTTATTTTCTAGCACATCTTTATACTTGAAAATTTGTTCAACAGATTGCAGTCAATCAATAAATTCTTTTGTATCCATTTCTCCCTCAAATTTTGATAAAGCTACCTTGATTTCGTAGTCTCTGTGTCCTCCAACTTATGTCTCCTCTTTAGGCCTCCTTTGACACAGGACTCCGAAACGTCGTGGCTTTCCTCTTCATCATTGACATCCTCTCTATGGAAGGGGTTGAAATTTTTGTCCCTTTCGCCTCTTAGACTTTTCTTGTCACTATTGAGAGTATGTCTCTCCGGGGTGTCATCCTCAATGTCCATCAATCACCGATGAAGCTTGTGGATCTCTCACTGCATCTCTTCCTCGGTAGACTCCGACGTGTATCTTTTAGGTGGAATGGTTAGAGTTTGGGAATTGTGGAAGTTGAAAGTGTATATGTGGTATGAAAGAAAAATTTTTATTTATGGCGGATGCTACGAGACCCTAGGATAGAATTATGGTTAGGCTAGCTCTGATATTAATTAATACCAGAGTTAACCTCAAACACAATAGAAATAAAAATATTATTGTTGAATTCAAATAGGTTTAAAACGAAGACTCTTCAAACAGGAAAAAATGATAAGAAACATAAAGCAACACAAGCAAACATCCTAAAAGTGTATCCCAGGGTGGTGGAGGTCGGCTGGGTGGATTGGGATGGTTAGCGGGGGTGACGAAAATAATGGAAGGCTAATGGCAGCGAGGGGAAAGTGCATAAATGCAGAGAGAACAAGTATGGTTGTCTTGGGTGATAGCAGCTAAGAGTGGGGGTGGATAGCGATGGGACAACAGGGTGAAGGTGTTTCCTGGCTGTCCTAGGCAGAAGCATCACAGTGCAAAGGCTGGGACAGCAGAGGCGAGCTGCGGTTTTGGTGGCAGCAATGCTAGAAGGGAGGGGAAGGTGACTGGTAGACAGAGAATCACATAAAACTTCCACCTAAGGGCTGTTTGCGATGGTTGCAGCAAGGTGCGGCAACAGGGGAGCGATGTGGGTGGCTACGGAAGGGAAAAGGGAAAAATAATCACCACCTCGGGCGAGGGGTATAGCCGGAGCATCACCCAAACCCTCGGATATAGCACGAGAAGGGGATGACGCCGGCTGCTGTTCTAACAAAAATCTGAAAGAAAGACACAATTATCTACCCTAAAATTAGGAAACATGCATATAAATAGACTCTAAGCAGGTTGGAAATAGAAAAAAAAGAATAAAAAAAGAAATCGGTGGGCGGCAAATCCTAACTCCCAGTAGGCCGTAATCGGGAAAGGAAATGCAGGTGGGGCGTAAACGACAACTTCTAGCTTTAAGAAAGGCAAGGAGGCGAGAATCATGAAAGGAGAGGAAGGTGGGGCGTGAACGGCAAATCTCGACTCTAAGAAGGTTTTGGCCAGTTTAGCAGGAGGCTGGACCAAACCCTCCCCAAGCCGGTTTAGCCAACGTCCCATAACCCGTATCAAGCTTCCAGGATTTTATGTCCCGCCTTCCAAGCCTCGCATCACTCTTGCCCGTCTTTTCTTTCCCATGTTTATTTTTAATATTTGGTTATTGGGATAATTATATATAGAGTACCCGAAAAATTGATATTTACAAATCAAGCACCCAAAATTTGACAAAAATGAAAAATATGGGTTAGATTTTTATCATGAATTTTGATATTTGAGTGAGAATTTGAAACTTCGATGAGCAAGGGCGCTTGATTTGTAAATAGCAATATTTATGGTCCTCTTTATGTAATTGCCCCTTTTTTAATTTTGAAAAGATGTATATTCCTCATTGTTGACCTCATTTTTTAGGTCATTTCTTTTTTTAGGGTCTTAGGATCATGCTCTAGGAATTCCTATTGACCATCTTAGAAAACTAGAATTGGGACCCACCCATTTTAGAAATTTCAGACACTTCCTATTCTCCTGTGATGTCTAACATTTATGGCCCAGAACCATCATCTTCTTTACGAGCGGTTAATGGCTATTATGTGAAGACTCAGCGAAAAGCTCCCAATAAGATTTCAAGCCCTAGGAAAACATCATCACGACTTTTTTGCCACATACACACATCAAATGCACAAAATTCACAAAATTGCACGAGGTCAGACTTCAATTGAGTCTAAAGGACGGGTGAAAATGCGAACTTCTTTGGATGACCTCCGACGACAAATTGGACTGCGCCAACGCATCCGGGACACCAATTTTGGTAGGAAAGAACACTCATATTATCATATTTTCGACATGATAAAATCTGCACACAAATCGATGAATTCGTCAAAATGACTTCCGGTGGCAAAACGGACCGTGCCAACGCGTCCGAAACGTCAGAGTTACCCAAAATTGACATCCATTTTGTGATGATGTGACACACTAATAAAAATGCACAAATCAAATTTTATTTTGAAATAATTAATATTTTCATGCTTATATTATTATTTATAATCTTAATTATAAGCCCTAAACCATATACTCATACGTTCAATTACCCATTTATCCATCCCGTGACTCAATCTTGCGGCTCGATCGAAGCCTGGCTCGCCGCTCGTGCCCTAGCTCCCTCGCCTCCTCTGTCGTTCGCGAACAGGCCCGAGTCCCACGTCTCCTCTGTCATTCGTGCATGAAATGGCTCACCTTCTTCTCCTCACAAGCGGCATTTCGCTACCGATTGAGCATGCGGCTCGCCTCTTCGAGCTCCGCTCGACCGAGCAACCCTCCAACTGTGAAGTTCTACCTGGCCGATGCTTCTCCTCGTCGAGGTTGTACGCTCTCTTTGTTATGGTGTCGTTTCCTTCTCCCTTTTTTGATTGGTTGGCTAGGGCGGCGAACATGTGGCTTTTCCTTTTTTTTTTTTGTGTTTCTTTGGCTATTAGCTCACAGGGAGGGTCTAAGGTTGGCCAAAATTTCTGAGAGTGGGGAGGTGCTGCCAAAATCTCTTCTAATTTCATTCTTACTTGTTCTTTTCATCCTCTGTGGCTTGGGGGTTGTTGAAAGTTTCTGGAGAAAAAGGAGAGTGGCTTTGGGATGCTGCTCGAAAGGCTGTTTTCCTTCTTCTTTACTTTGGGAAGTCTTAGGGAAGAAAACTCTACTAACATCTTATTCAAAATTTGATTTTCGTGTGCTGGAGTGTGGAGCATTCGTTGGTGGTTGTTTCCCGAAATTTTTAGGAAGAGGGTTTCCTTTGAAGGCATTTTATTGGATCTGCTGTACTTTTTTTGCTTTGAGTCGGCTTTAAGAGGTATTCTTCTCCTCTCCTCTATTTTACATCATTTCGGATGGCATGAAATATGGAAGTTTATTTTGAAGCTTAAGCATGAGTATTTGCTTAGAATGGTGAGAAATGAATCACGCATATATGGATCACCTCTACTTTTCTTTTGCTTGAAACACTTGAAAACATGGCTTAGGTGGTCTTGGAATGCATTTTACTTCTTTAGAAATACATATGGAAAAGCATGTTTGAGAGCTGCCTTTATTACCTTCGTTGCTTGAAATATTTGGAAGTATGAAATGCATACTGGAAATTATTTTATGAGATAGAACAATGTGTTTGAGGCTTATTTCATGCTTCTCTTGCTGCCCCTTACTAGAGTATATGCCGGAAATTGTTTTATGTCTATGGAAAGATATGTTTGAGGGCTTATTTCATGCTTCTTGTTTTGCCCCATGTATTGGACTAGGTTTGCCCTTTTCTTGGGCTCAGTTTTGGCTTTATAGAATCTGATTTTTATGACTTTGTTTTGACTCATTTAGTGAGTTCGATTTACCTGGAATATTTCTCTGTTGTTGCTCCCTTTTGCTAGATTCGGTTTTGCCCATTTACTGGGCTCGGTTTGCCCCTCTCTTGGGGTCGATTTGGGCTCTATTTTGGTGATTTAGGTTGGTTGAACTCTCACTGTTGTAGGTCTTTTCTTGGGTTTGGTTTGCCCCTGTGCTGGGCTCGGTTTGCCCCTGTGCTGGACTCGGGTTTGCCCATTTGCTGGACTCGGTTTTACCCATTTGTTGGGCTCGGTTTGCCCCTCTCTTGGGGTCGATTTGGGCTCTGTTTTGCTGATTTATGTTGACTGAAATCTCTTACTGTTTTGGATCTTCTCTTAGGCTTGGTTTGCTCCAGTGCTGGCTCGGTTTGTCCTTGGCTGTGAGTTGGTTCCCCCCTTTTTGCTGGGTTTGGGTTAGCCTTGTTGAGAGAATGGTTTGGTAGCTTTGTTGGCTTAGTAAACTTTGGTTTGCTACTTAGCCGTGAGCCTCATTTGGTGTTTACTACCTTTGAGATTGTTCTCGGGTTGTCTTTGGGCGTGAGTTGGATTTGAAGATGTTTTGTTGTCTTTGTGATACATGTGGCTTTACTCTTGAGCTCTCCTCTCTTTTGGCTCCTACTCTTGAATTAATTGGAGCTTGGTTGTGCTCCCTCTCACCTTACCCGTGAGCCCTCCTCTCTTTTGGCTTTACCCGTGAGCCCTCCTCTCTTTTGGCCTTACCCGTGAGCTATAATTTGTGATCTCTTGGTGGAGTAGATTGGGTTGGTGGTTGTTTCTCTCTATTACCTTGGACACTTATATGGATAAATTCATGTTTAAAAAAAATGATGAAAAGAAAAGAGCTTTTGCTTAAAAATGGAGTTGAATGGAATTGGTATTGGTATAGCTTTTGAAAATTTGAAAATTCATTCCCTATGGATTATTTTCTTTTGCTTTGTGACATATGACAAGTTCTTTCAAGAAATTGTAAAATTGATATAAATTTAATTCATAAAGGGGTTTGGAAATTCATAAAATTGTTATGCGTTGATTCATTTATGAAAAGTTAGAAGATGACATCTTTCTAAGATTGATTCAAGGATCTTGAGGTCTTATTTAATGAAGTTCAAATTGCATTTTTTAGGCGTTATCCGTTAAAATTTGATTTACATGTTGAGACTTTCATATATCAATTTGAATATTTTAAGTGTTGATCTTTAGAGATCACTTTTTTACCTTTTTACGAATTTAAACTTTTTTTTTAGACCGATACATTCATGATTTCGTTTTAAGCTTTACTGATTTAACTTTGTTTTAAAAATGGATCGGTCTCCTCTTCGTTCGTTTTGTTTTCTTTTTTTTAACGGTCAAGTTAAAAATGAGAACTTCCGATTTAATTATCTTTAGAAATGATTCATAGTCTTAAGGGAAATATGAGGGAAGAGAAAGGGAGAGAAGATTGATGAATGAAATTTGGTTCTTTGAGATGATAAAACCTGAGGAGGGGATAGAATAGTAAACCATTCACTATTTCTTATGTGTAGGAAAGATAAAATTGTAATTGGAAAAATAGTTGAGAGTTGGAAGAAAGTGAGAGTTCAGATAACGATTAGGAATATGGATTGAAAGACCAGTAGACTTGGATTTAGGTCTCTTAAGCTTTGAATAAACCTGAACCCAATTGCTTTAACTAGGATTGAAGCACATTTCACACCCCTTTTGCAAAAATTATAGGTTTACCCCTAGGTCTTAAGAGCCTGATAGCGAGTTAAGCTTGATCTAAAGATGTTCGAGGATCAGTTGAAAGACACTTAATTGAAGATAGACACTTTAGAATACTTAAGACTCAAACTAAAGTGTAGACTTCCTAGGTCTTAGGAGTACACTCTGAGAAATAGTTCATCATCCTAATGTTCAAATGAGCCTAAGAAGCCAGACATCTGACCCTAGTTCATAAGTTAATTAAGACACTAGACACGAGAGTGCACTAGATTGTGATTCATGACTGATTTAATTAAATCAAATAATGAAATTTTTGCCCTAACTTAACCAAAACTGAAACCCAATGCTCCAGGATTTGAGTTTGTCTTACACCCAGATTCTCCTGACGATTGGGGACATCCCCAATATTTTATATAAATCTTCTATTCTTGGTTCTTTATATGTGATATTGTATTTTGTTTTATTTATTTGTCTTTTTCTACGATTTACCTGTTTTTCTCAAGTCTTTTTCAGGTTATACTTTCTTCTTTTACACAGCGCATAATAGCTAAACTTAAAGGAGAAAAACCTCTCAGGTGTACAGATTTAATTGACATTACAACATTTTATTTCACAGCATGTTATATTGTTCTCATAGCTTGTTATACTTTTCTTTCAGCATGTTATACTGTATTTTCTTTCTACTGTACACTGTACTGTTCCTTTCTTTTATACTGCATGTTTAGTTATTTTGATACACACTATGCCTTAGTTTAGGAAAACCTAGTGGTTAGGTGTATTTTCATAACCAAAACTAAACCAGAAGGTGCTACTACGAAGAGCTTGGAGCTAACATCATGGGCAGAGCGAAAAGGAACAACTTCAAGGTGGACCTGCAACAGCAAAAATGTCAAAACACATCACATAAACATTTTCACGTCACCTATCACTTCATTTAGTTTAAATAACAACCCATAGGATCACCCTTTAGGCTTTTTTGCACCTCTGTTGTGCAATTATAAGTCCTAACACTTTACGATTCCGAGGTTACCGTGCGGTACGGTGTAAATCCTTCTATCTTTTTAGGTTATTTGTACAGTTCGATATTGTGTAAACATAAGTCCTAAATCATAAATAATTTGCAGGATTGAAATGTCAAATTAAATCACTTCAAAATACATAAAGCCAAATAATAGGATAGTTGAGAGTTTACTGGGATTTTCCCCGGATCTGTGATATCCCCTACTTTTTTTCCCTTTGAATTCCTTAAATAATTGTTCTTATTTTGATTCATTCTCATTTGATTTTCCCATGCCCCAATCGTAAAACCTAAACTTTGAAATCTTGAAAGCAAAATCACCTGATCTTAATCGAGAGTTTTCTTAAGTGACTCTCAGTCATTTAAGATGTAATTAACTATAGAGGTTTGCCTCCATAGAGAACCTGAAACCCAGATAAAATAAATTCTATCTAGTTTTTATGTTAGATAGGGAAATTTGTTGGCCTTTTTATAAAATATTTCACAGACCAAAACGGATGTCACAAATTTTATTAGTCTAGGTGATTGAACCCCTATTACAAGTGATATATTTTTCTTCGGGATAAGTGTATTACTTGTAGTATTGTATTCAATCATTTAAACTATTTAAAATGTAAGACTCGTTTGGTCTCGCTTATTTTAAAATTAAAATGTTACTTTTAAAAATAAAAAAAGTGGATATATTCATATTTAAATTATTTTTTTTGAAAATCACAAAACCATTCACTTTTTTCAAATCACGAAGTTAAAAAAATGACCGACACTCATAAGAGTCAATTCCTCAGTTTTTGAAGCTAATAAAATGAAGGCTTAATTACTGTTTAATTATTGTAAAAGCGCGTGCATATTAATTAATATGCTTTACATGGTTGCACAAATATTAAAGTAATTTTCCTTTATTTAAGAAATGACAACTTTCTTACTCCCAAAAATTATGATAACTACCTTTGAGCTTTTACAGCATTGATCATGGAAAGAGTGATTGTAAGATAAGACCGACAGATGTTTTAAAAACATGCATGCTTTTAATGTTTAGAAGTTGATGTCATCTGTTCTTTCGAATGAACTCGTAAAGTTTTGTTGTGTGGAGGGTAACGAACTCTTCTTTGTTTTACTATCTTTAGTTAGGCTGACTCTTTTTTACTGCTGGAATATTAGCTTATTGTGACATCAGAAAGAGAGAAATTATGAGGAATTTACTCAAACTGAAGTCCATCCCTTGGAATAAAATAATATGAATCTGGGGAGGTCATTCACTTAATTTGCCCTTTTGAACTAGTTTAAATTGATTTTTGTCAATGAACAAGACGTTAGAAAAGGTTGAAAGTGCTGGAATTGAATTTCGGAAAAAATGCAATTGATTTTGCAAAGAGGTTTGTGATTGATTTTTATGTTGTATTGGGAGTTAGGAAATGAGTTCATCTTTTAACGTTTGAAAAGAAAATTGTCATCAGTTAGCCAGGATTGTGCTAGATATTCGTACAAAACTCGGATATTTTATTTGTAGTTCTTTCAATCAAATATCTAAAGAACAATTTGAATTCTTCTTCTTGCTCAACCTTAAATTTTTACATAATATTTCAGTTGTCTTTCAAGAATTTTTATTCTTTGCCATTGCATGTACCATTATCAACATCAAACTTCTAACTATTTTTCAGCTTCACAAAGATTGCCCAATAGCAGAGGTTAGCCTGAGGCTTCCTGGGGATCACAACGTTCTCAATTCTTTAGCAGTTAAGTGCAATACATTACTGTTTCTGCTCCTTTTGAATCTACTGCAGTTTGTGAGAACTTCAGATTAATATATCATTTTCTTCTTTTTTGTTTGCTTTAATAAGATCTGCTTGTAGCAAAATGATATACAAAGCCTTCTTTTGTCAAATAATAGGTGATCTAAAAATTTTCTATGTTTAATTATGTTTATCTTGTTATCACATACTATGGAGCTTGCAATGTTAGAAAGTACGCCATTGCCTTGCTTGGAAGAATATTAAATCATTAAATATTGTGCTCGAAGAGTAAGGTCAGCTTGCAGAGTTGGGTCAAAGTTACCATCCCACACAAGGATAAAATAAAAACTCTACAGCCATTTGAGCAGGAGAATTAATTGGGATGAGGGAGATATGATGAATCTTTACAACACCATTTATAAGTATAAGTAAACTTACTGTAAATTAAATCAAGAGTTTTGGTTGCGGAGAAGAATAATTTACTATATCATACAAAATATTATTCTAAATGCCCATTTGAACTTTTAATCAGCAGTAGTGTAGATGACCTAATACAAAAAAGAGAAAAAGGAAAGGAAAAGAAAGAAAGAACAATTAGTCATGCCAACTTTTCTTTCTCTGCAAATTTCATATACATATATTTTTCATTCAAAATACATCATTCTTGAGAACGTCATTACAATCACTCAAATGACCATTGCAAGGTGCAAGCATATTAAATTTGCTAATATCTTTTTTTTTTTCAGAAATACCTGCAGTGGAAATTTTTAGAACTTATTCACGTTGAAAAAGGTATTCATCAGGTTGCATATTCATGTTTTGGACGGAATAAAAGAATTTAGATACAAGAAGGTAATTAGATGCAAGAAGATTTATATGTCGAAGTTTCGGTCCTTTTGGAATGATGGATATTTTGGCAACTGTAAGAACAAATTATGCAATACTGTTTCAAATTAAAATGACTCACTGAAATACCAGTTGAACGACCAAGAATGAATTCTGGATATTAACTGCGTCCAAATTGATTGTTCTAAAGTTTTGAAGTTTGTTATTCAGGATTTATTCTAGGGTTATTTCTTGTATTGTTGTCTTGAAACACTTGCTGTGTTCTGAAATCTTGAAATGTTGCCGTTTATCTACTTGGATTACGAAATAGTAGAATTTCAGAAGTTCCATTTCAGAGTGAACCTGTCCTCAACCATTTTTTGTGGACATGCTACTGTCAAGCCAAAGTTTTTTTAAGCCACATGAGAATCGTCAATCTTCTTCATGTCCCTCATGCTCAGTAGGCATTATGATTTCTTCTCTCATTTTCAGGGGTTCCTACTAAATCAATAAATTATTATAATGGAGAAAATATTGGATTGACACCTATAAAATATAATAACTTAAATTAGACTTGCGATTTCAATACATACAAAACAAGCAAACATATGTTTATTAGATGGGTGTATAAATTAAATGTCAGAGGTTTGGAAGAAAAATTTGATTGACCTGAAATTGCATGGGTTGATTCAAATTTGTTTGTGGTGGACAATACCTAGACTTAATTGATGTAATTGTATGGAGAATAAAGAAGAGAAGAAAAGAATCTAGAGAGAAGCTTTGTGAGTTCACTACATTGCCTAAAAAATTTAAGATTAGTGACACTGATTTGTGACTCCTAGAATTATCCCTGGACCTCCTATTAATACTTAAAAGGCGAGACATCTCCACAGTAAAGATTACATTCAAGAAAAAATAATAAATTATGTGATGAGGCCTTATGAAACCTTGTCATAAATTGATTCTTTTAAGCTATAGCTATACATTAGTGATTTCCAATTGAAGAGTGAACTCACATTAACTCATTGCCCCACTTCACCTGCTTGGGCCTAGCTTGGACGAGTAGCCATGCTGAGTGTTTGGGATAGTCATGTTTGCTTGGCCTCTGAGGCTGAATACAAGGGTAGGTATATTGAAAACTTTTAATTTTAAGAAAATTTCACAAAAACTTTGGGTTACCATGTATGGTTGGCGCCTAAGCCGAGAACAGTTTGCTGGAGTGCTTAGGGCGACTTTAGTATTGCTGGCAAGTTTACGAAAACAATATGACTATTGGTCAACTTTCGAGATTAAGTATGCTCGCTTATATGATTTTGGTGAATTCACTTTAGTTGGTTTGATTGGCTAGCGCCGTTTGACTAGTTGAGTAGCCTCGGACTTGGCTCGACCGAATTTTTAGTGTATAGCATGGATAACAGTTGTTCAAAATGATTTATGAGAATATTTTTAATACCTCAAACAACACTTAGTAGGAATGAGTAGGAAATGAGAATTCATAGTGTTAACCTAAAATAGTTGGGATAAAGCTATTGATGATGATGATAATCCTTTTTTAAATAGCTTGATTGGCAGGTATAGTTGTCTCCCAACAAATCAATTCTCCTGCTTTATCTTCAACATAATATTAGATTATTTTGGTCTTTCTTTTATATTGATGAATCGCACTCATTATTTTGGTACACTCATTATTTATTAAAATTCTATTTGTTTCTTGAGGTTTTGGTATTTTATAACTGAAGTGTTAGGATTATTTCACACATCATACCTTAGCATGTAAATGGTTAGGTAGTTATGAATCTCTATCTTCTTTATTTTTAGAGCAAAGTTCATTCTTCATGTATTTTTGTTTCTTCTCTGACTTTCAAGGTTATCGCCACAATTTCTAACTTGATGAAAGATGGAGACAATGTTTACGACACCATCGACTCGGTTAAGTACCACTTGAGCAAATTTGAAGGCATTTCCAGAAGATTTGATTTCATCGGTGAAGTGAATGGATGCCGCGTATATGAAGACTATGCCCATCATCCAACAGAGGTCCGTGCCACACTTCAAGCTGCGAGGCAACAGTTTCCCTTTCAGCCTTTGTGGGTTGTATTTCAAGCGCATTCCTTCAGGTTTATCTTTTCTTTCCAATTGGATTCTCTATATCTCCAATTTCTGATACCTTGATATGGTTTAACATTCTGATTCACTTATATGAATGGGTTACAGTCGTCTTGCTGCCCTCATGAAAGATTTTAGCACTTCCTTCAATTATGCAGATTATGTAATTGTAACTGAGGTACTCAAGGATGGATTGACTTTTGTATAAATCTGTGGGGCATTTACATACATTCCACAAAATTCTTATCTATTTACATATCTAACACCTCTACCTTCATATTTACATGCATAAATCTCAAATCTTTATTACTATTGATGTGTCGTCAACAAAATTTTATCAAGCACGAATATCGATGTATTTTTTATAAATGATATTCCAAATTCATATTCAAGACCATTAGGGCTTCAATTTTAGCAATTTTATAGTCAAACTAACCGCCTCGACAAGGTGAATCTAATGATGTCAAAATTGGGTCAATCCGGGTCCAATCAAGCTCATATCATTGGAGGTTTTTCATCATTAATTCAATGATCAAATGAACTCCAAATGTGAGATATTTGTAGTCAAATTAAACGTCTCGATGAAAGAAATCCAACGAACCCAAGATCGTTAAATTTCGATGTCATAAAGGCACCTAAATTTTTAAAAAATCACTTTAATCAAGAGGGATCAACATGGATCGTCCGATCAGGTGGTTAGGAAAGTTATATGCCAAAAGACAAAAAATGCCCTTCCTTAAAAGGTTATAAATAGGTCTCCTCTCTTCACTTAGGAGGGAGGAGAAGAGAAGTGTAATTCCATTGTCTGTTTTGAAGAGAAGATTCGGCGAGTAACCATCGGCCTCTGTAGTTGCCAATAACCGTCAACCACTACCTGCTTCCACCGACCACTGACCGACATCAACCACTACTTGCAACCGTTGTAGTCAAAATATTTTTGTTTTGTCTAACACTTGCATTATCTTTATGTTCTATAAAAATAAATGCAATTATTACTGTAAGATTGTAACCCCATTTCTCTCTGTTGTGAGAGAAGAGCACACCTCTGTATTTATAATCACATAGTGGATTACTTTGGCTTGACTAGACCTTATGTTTTTCCCTCACAAGGTTTTTCCACGTATGCGCATAGAGGCATGCTCTTGCGCCTTGTGGGGAAAGGCAATAACAACCTGGAAGAAACTTTAATCTGTGGAGAAGTAGTGCGGCTCTTCTTTCCCCCTCAAATGGGCTATTTATAGTATTAATTTGGAAAAAAGTGAAGAAAATTTCATATTATTTGAGTATTACTCTGCAAGAAAACTTGAGGGTGCGCGCAACCATGCTTGGGAATGGTTTCGCAGCCTCCCACACTTCGGCATCCACTTCCATGCCCAAAATTGTGCTGCCAATGTCCATGCCCCACGTTACGCGCGTGCGCACTCTTGTGCCCTGCACCTGCTCACCCTCTTGCGTATCATTACCTTTCAGCTCGCCTTTGTGCTTGCCTGCTGATCCCATTACATCCTTACACACATCATTGTACTTATTTGCTTGTATGCCCGCACATGTGGTTTTTTCCCTTCCAGGGTTTTTCTACATAAAAAATCTTGACGTCTCATCCAACTTCATTGCTTTTATCTCTGTTTGATGTATCTTCATGCAATGCTAAGATTTTAATATATCACTCAACTATCATGAATTTTCTAGCAGACACAACTATATAAAAAATATCACTATTATTAAGGTTTTTAGTAATGAAATTACCTTTTGATGCATAGGTTTTTGACACCAAAGTGCTATAAATGTCGATATGAAACATTGGGTGTTATATATGTAATTACATAAGAACTGTGTGGTATGCATGTAAACTTACCTAAATCTATTTTGATTGGCAATTACTGACAAGCAAGCATGGTTTCTAGGTTTATTCTCCTAGAGAGAAAGATGAAGGTAAGGATTATGGGATGGAGCTAGCAACTACAATCAGTGGCCCAGCATCTGAATATATTCCTAAAATGGTAAATAATGGCCATCATTTCTGTAATATTAATTGTTTTGCTCCTTTCATGCACTACAAAATGTGGTCATGGCTTTCCTTATTCTGTTGCTCTTTTGGTTAGGTGGATGTGCTCGAAAAATTAGTGCATGACATATCAGCGCGAAGAAATGAAGAAACTGTTGTTTTCACCATTGGAACCAACAGTTAATATTTTAGTTATTTTTGTAGTATCATGCGACATGGGATAGTTCATTTTTAGTTGAAATTTTTGTAGTATCATGCATGATAATTGTTGACTAAACGGTTTTTAACCTTATCTTTTTTAGATGAAATGGCAGCCCTGGGGCCAAAACTCTTGAGAAGGTTGCAGGAAATATCATGAAATATTCAGCAGAAAAAAAAGTGAGTTAAGAAGATGATTTCTAGTTCTGTTGTTTGCTATGATTCTGAATATATATCGCATGATAATTGATAGAAAAGCTACGATACATTTCTCGATTTGACGAATCTGGTATGTTATTTTTTCAGGTGAGGGATTATGAAATGGTGGAAAATTTGAGCTTCAGTTATAGATTCTAAGTTATTTGGCTGCTTAATCTTGTTCGGTCTTCTGAAGCCAAAACATTGTTGGACATTCAAACAATGTTTAATAGTTCAGCAGGATGCAGAATTCCTAATTTTTCTCCATTGGACTTTATTTAACTGTAATAAATCTCAATTTGTTGCACTTGTGAGCAAAGATGTTCATTGATTTTAATAATATGAGAATTTGTGGATTGTAATATTCAGTTCTCTTAGGATATTCAAAGGTAACTGGGAAGATACTGATATGAGATCCAAAATTGTTGTCGAATTCCCGAGCGGGACCTCTGAATTCTTGGGAAATGGGCCCAATTTTTTAATCTGATTTTTGTTTCTTATTTCTAATCAAGTTATTTTCTATCAAAGAATTTTTATATATTTGGTATTTGAATGTTTGAGATCATAATTTTTGTATTTGCGTGTTTGAGGGTAAAATGCTACTTATGCTCATTCTAACAAAAGTACTGGTGATACATATATTCTTGCCCTATTTCTACCATAATATCATAAGAATGAATAGTAGATTCCGGTGCATCTTGACAGGAAATGAATAGTAGATTCCGGTGCATCTCGACAACAACTGCTAGATAGTTATGTTTTTATACTTAGTTAACAATTCCAAAGAGCATCCAAACTATTGATGGTATACATAGCCTGTAGTTGATAAGGTTACAGTGAGGTGTACTGATTTTATAATTTTGTCTAATGTTTTACATCCACCGTCCTTTCCAGTAAACCTTTTTATCCATTAGTATCATTATTCTCCAACTAAATTCTATTCCTTCATTTGATATTCCTAAGTTGATCTTTCAAGAGAAAGGGACTAATTTGACACTTGGGATTGGAATGTTAAATAGTGGAATTTGGTGTTTGGATAGAGAGATGATGACTCGCTACTACATCATAAACGCTTGGGACACTCTTTTTTTAGTTTATTGAGTCTATTGTATATGTTCTTGTATGAAAGACAAATAAACACGAACTTATATGTGATGCTTGTGAGTTTGGCAAGCTTCCTAGGAGCTCTTATTTTAGTTCTATGGATAGGAGTTTTTATGTTTTTTATTTGATACATTCTGATATTTGGGAACCTTCTACGAGTTTGACAAATGGTTATCAAAATTTTGTGACTTTTATTGATTATTTTCATTATGTTACTTGGTTGTATCTGATGAAAACTAAGAGTGATGTGCTTCCTTACTTTAAAGATTTCCACGAGGCAATCGATACTTAATATGGTGTAGTAGTGATGGCATTGAGATTTGAAAAATTGACAGAGTACTAACAATGCATTTGGTAAATATTTTTCAGCCCACGGGATAGAGCATCAAATCACATTTTCATAAAAACTAACACAAAATTGAGTTTCATGCAGATTATCGCTAACTGAACGGTTTTTAAGTTTTTCATTTTTAGATGAAATGGCAGCCCTGGGGCCAAAACTCTTAAGAATTTTGCAGGAAATATCATGAAATATTCAGCAGATCAAAAATGGGGTTAAAGAAGATGATTTCTAGTTCCGTTTTGTGTTGTGCTTCTGAATATATATCGCATGATAATTGTTAAAAAAGCTACGACACATTTCTCATTCCCGATTTGACTAATCTGGTATGTTGTTTTTTCAGATGAGGGATTATGAAAAGGTGGAGAAATTTGAGCTTCGGTTATAGATTCTGAATTTCTTTGGCTGCTTAATCTTCTTCGGTCATTTGAAGCCAAAACATTGTTGGACATTCAAGCAATGCTTAATAGTTCAGAAGGCTCCAGAATTCCCAATTTTTCTCCATCAAACTTTGTTTAACTGTAATAAATCTCAATTTTCCGGTGAGTTTTCGAGAAATGGGCCCATTTTTTTAAGAAAAAATTTGATTTTTGTTTCTTATTTATAATTAATTTATTTTCTATCAGATAATTTTATTTATTTTGTATGTGAGAGTTTGAGAACATAATTTTTATTTTGAGTGTTTAGAGACTTTTGTTTTGTTTATTTATATTTTGGAGAGGATGTGTCTGATTTACTGTTTTAGGAATTATGTATCACCTTTTTTTTTTTTTTTTGGCAA
>JXCR01129044.1:81375-109007 GCA_002079205.1 Phalaenopsis hybrid cultivar | reverse complement strand
TATCCCCTTTTTTTTTTTTTTTTGGCAAGTGATGTGTCTTTATCTTGCTTAGGAGCAGATAAAACTACACACTATTTTGTCATTTGCCTCATTATTGTCGCTAGGGGTAGGTAGCTGCATAATGGTTAAACATGTTGCCTTGCTCCAAATGTCATCGATCTACCATATCTCATTCACTTAAAATTTCACAACTGCCTTCTCATTAAATATGCTTCCNAACTACACACTATTTTGTCATTTGTCTCATTATTGTCACTAGGGGTAGTTGCATAATGGTTTAAACATGTTGTCTCTCGATCTACCATATCTCATTCACTTAAAATTTCACAACTGCCTTCTGATTAAATATGCCTCTCAAACATCTTCTAGGAGCCCTACAATAGTATTATATGATATTAGAGATTGCCACTCTAAAAATTCTAGGGATTTGTCTTTCTACCCCCAAATCCAAAATTTCAAAAAAAAAAAAAATCTTCCATAATTAAAATTCAATCATCCTAATTTCATCAACATTCTACATACATATTTACAACCAGACGCTACTCCCAATCCACTTTAATTTGCAATCTTACATTGTTGAAAATTTGATTGGGGGAGAAAGATGTCATGCCACCAAGAAGAAACGTTCAGCAAGGTGTCTAGAAATTTATTATGGAGGATATGCAACAAAAAATCTACTAACTTCAATAGATGTTTGATGCCTTTGAGAGAAGATAATTTGGTGATATCAACCATAATCATAATGGTGACTTGCCATATCAAGAGGAGGAATTAGATCCCTTCTATCAGGAAGTTTTAAGTGTCAAAGAGTCAATTTTGCATCAATTTGGTAGGGAATATTAGAGAAGTTAGGATTTTGGAGTAAATGTGGGATTTTGAGAGTCGCATAGAGCTAAATAAATTTATTAAGAGATTTCAAATAATAAAATAAAATTTTGAGCGTAAAGGCATTCTTCAAGACAAGATGGTTAAATTTGCAAACATTAAATTTAAAAAGAATGGTACTGTAGGAGGGAATTTTGAAGCTCTTATGTTAGCACACAACTAAATTTGATCAGCTCATTCTGTAAATATGAGTTGTTGGAACTAGAAGAGCATACAATATCGATGCATCTTAGAAATTTGATGTATCTATTAGTAATGTGGTGTAGTTGTTGCTATATTGGTCATTACTTTATGTATAGATCCTAGTCCTGAAGGTGGAGGGACAACACAACACTTATCAGGTCTACACCTTTAAAATAGGGTTCAAACATCAAATCAAATGGTAAGAATACGCCTAATAGAGCGACCAAACAGACCCAACCTGATGAGAAACAAACCTAGAGTAGAGAAAAGGTGGAGCCCATCAACGCCTCAAAATTCTTCCTAATTTGGAAGTGCTTCGAGTGACATGACTTTGAGCACCTTGTGTTTGATTGCCAAAATGAGAAGATGTTCTATTTTACCAAGCAAAGATCTGTTGAAAAAATAGACATTGATGCTAAAGAAAAAAAGGACAAATGAGGTGAAAAGACAAAGAATGAAGCTTATTTAAACTTGTGGACAGATCAAGCCTCATTCGTTTCCCCATGAGCTCTCGTTGTGTTTTATCCTTTCAGAGTTTCTTCCTATCGAACATGCTACAAATCAAAATTTTTTCTTGAACTTCTGTTTGCAATCAAGTGAGCTCCACCATGATAGACCCATCCCAATAGGGAGGAAGATTGTGTTCAAAAAATAAGAGTATGTGAAGCAAATGTGTTTGAGTAGTGACTCATTGATCTACATTCTATTTATATAAATTAAAAATTCCAAAATTCGAGAGAGTATTCATATTATGAGCATTTATTAAAAATCAAGGCCATTTATTAAATTCACTATCTCACTTATTCCCTTGTTCTTATCACAATATAATTTCTTAAGAGACAAGATAATCCAAGAATTAAATATGTACAACTAAATTGCATGAATTTGAGCTATTAAGGACCAAGTGATCCTTGTTTCAATTGTCAGCAAAGAGCTAGCTAGGCAGATGCGTCCCAGAATGAACATTGGGATTGACTCGAGACATCAGAAGGTTGATAATGGGTCAACATGACACTCATGCTAGGGGCTGACAATGGCCAGATGACCATTAGAGGCTAACCATGACTAGATGACCACCAGGGGACGACCACGACCAAACAGCTACCGGGGGTCAATCATGACCAAACGACCATTAGAGGCTCACTAAAACTAAATGACACCAGAGGACGATTAAGACCAGATGACTACTAGAGAGGGACACCAACGAGATTGTCATCAGGGGCCGACCACGATGAGACGACCACTATGGGCACACCATAAGAAGACTACCATTATAGGCTAACCACAACTAGAAGCCAACCTAAGAGACCAACCACTAAAGACTGATTATAAGGGACTTAGTTCGAGAGCTCTATCACCTTATCAAAACAATTAATAAGAATAAAAAACCCCAAAGATCTCGATTGTTTAGTAGGAATATGATCAGATTAGACGCTTATACATATAAATATCTAATGATGATGTAAGGTATTAAATGTAAGTAAGGATTTTGAACCCCCTTTCTTGGGGAAGCTTGAGTAATACAACTTTCAAATTGTCTTAAGCCCAGCTTGTGCTGGTTTTAACTCAAATGTCCCCTTTTTTTTCCTTTCTCCTCTTCTTGTGATTCAATGATAAATCTAGATTCAATAATAACTTTGCATAATTCTTTATAAATTAAGAATGAATTTTGAATCGTTCGGATAAATATAATCATTTCACAATGTATATTGATCGGCATTAACCATTATCTCTCATCATAATAAGAAAAATATATAAAGTAGATTGCTCTTACAATAATTTTATGCCTAATATTTTAAAATTTTATTAATTAAAATTATTAAAAAAATTTATGATAAAAATTTCTCCTATTAAATTTTAGTGTCCCAAATCAAATACCATGGATTTATTAATGATAAAATTTTATTTTGTGGAACAAATTAGAACCTCTACATAAATTAGGTTTGAATGCTTTGTGAAAAAGAAAATCTGATTGAATACGTGGCAGTTCTGGATAGCTGAATGATGAACTTTCATGTTCGTCACTGACTTCCTGATTATAGAGCGTAGGTATTCAGAGATTCCTTTTTTTTTTTTCCGGTGGGCGGCGTCTAAAGTGGAAACGGCTCTTAAACGTCGTGGGCGGCGAGACGACTTCAAAGAAAAGAAGACGACTTGTTCCAGGTACGAAATTGCCCTCTCTCCCTCTCTCCCTCTCTCCCTCTCTCCCTCTCTCATCCCCTTTCTACTTCATTGATCTTTCGTCTCGGGAAGTAGTTTATCCTAAAATCGATCGGATTAGTTTGGACAATTAGATCCGGTGAGCAAGGACAAACCCTAGTCTTTTCAAGTAAATTTTCTGTAATTGACGGGCGATTTCTGCTGACTTTGCACTCAGCTTTATGGTTTATCTTTTCACGGACTAATAGTCTTTATATTTCTGATTTTCTTCTAATTTTTTGATAACACAGTCTACCTTTTCCTGGAATCTTGTTTTCTGTTTTGAACGATCGTGGGGTTTTTTGGGTTTGAACCTGACTATTTCTGATGATGCAATACTTGTTTGATTTTCGATGATACTTTTTGGTGTTTTAAAACTAATATTATATGTAAATTGTTTTTTTGATGAAGTTTATCGGCTGTTGAGAAATAGTTGACTTTTCTGGTTTCAGATCTAGAGTAAATTTCCTTTTGCTTGTTTTAATAGTTAGTCAAGATCTATGGATCCTGCAGGATTTCGCTCACTAATTATTAATCGATATTACTGGAACTTACAAATAGACTTAAATTATAAAATTTTCCTTTTTTTTTTCCTCTTCTTTGCTCTTCATTCATCATTCAATTCTTGTCGGGTCTCCTAATTCTTAAAATCAATCATCAATGAAAATTTACAAAATCTTCATGCTGGACCATGTTTTTTTGAAACTTGTGGCTCTGCTCGATGCTTTAGTTTATTTTTCTATTTCCAAAATTTGCAAATTTGTCAGCGATTTTGTGATGCATATTATGCAAAGTGAATGTTCAATTAAATACACCCTTAACATCTATTCTACGACTTGAGTTACTTGTTTAATTTTCTTTACAAGATCTTTAAACTTTTCACTCTTTTGTTATCGGTTTGGATGGTTTCAGATGTTGTATCTTAAGTTTTTAGCATCAACTTCCTATTTTATCCTCTATGCATATTTGGTTTGTTTGTCTTGTCTTTTTGCAATGGTTGGAATATGTGAGCTCTTGATAAATGGTTAATATGGATAATGAAAGCTGTAAATGATTCAAAAGTTGTAACTAACTCTTTATGATAAATTGCTTTATGTGATCATTTCTTCCAATATTTCATATGTTTAGATGATATGGTTGTTAATTTTTTGGCCTTGGCTCCACATATGTTGTGGAGTTATGGAGGTTTAATATGGAACTTTTTTCTGTGAGGGAATTATTTTAATTAGTGCAGTTCTTTTCATTAGAAAATTTATGAATGATGCATGGCATGGAGATTTTATAGTTTTCTCGAAGCTATCTGGTAATTCAAGGAAAATTTATAGGAGTTTTTTAAGAGTAAATGGAGTAGTGATAAGATTATGGAACATAGCTCAGGAGACCATGAAAGCATGATTCATGAACAAACAAGCTCAACTATTGTTGGAATGATGATTTAAGATGTTTAAATAGAAAAGATAATTATTATGGAAAGCATAGGGCCAACCATGGCTTAAGCTCTATAATATGAAAGTTGACATTGATAAAACGAGTCACACATTAGAACTAAATGCTTGGAGTATGGTGATTTTAGATCGTGACCCAGTTACTTGGGACAAGACTAATGATTAATTGATAAGCTGTTGCAATCTTCTTTATTACATTCTTTCTAAGTAAGACCGTTGCGATTGTTGCGGCTTGACGCGTCCAGGCTTAAAGATGCATAACTCGATAGCTTGGTTATTATTTGTGGATTTACAGTTCCTCTAAAGTTCACTTTCCTGTTTGCATTCTCACCTTATGTGCTCAGTTTGTGTAAATTTTTTTAATACCGATAATTTTGTGGTAATGGTAAGTTTTTTTTGTCAGCATCACATTTAAAATGAGTCGGACTCATGATGGGCATCATGCTTCTCCTTTTGGAAATCCATTCAAGCTGGTCTTTTCTAAGGGACCAAATCGTTCTTCAAAGCTACTGACTTTACTGAACTCTTTTGAGCAAAGTTTGGCAGAAGACATTAGAAAGCTCAAACCCAATGATACCTCAAAATTTCATAGCTTTATATGGTTGAGACAAGCCGTTGATGCACTAGTTGATAGCCACAATAAGTTTAAGACGCTGATAACTGATCTGGAGTTCCCTGCCTCAGTCTGGGATGAGAAGTGGATTGAGTTATATTTGAATGATAGTTTGAATTTACTTGATGTTTGTATTGCATTGATTTCTGAGGTTTCCAGATTAGAGCAACATCAGGTCCTTCTTCGATATGCTTTACAGATTCTTAACTCCTGCAGTTCTCATCCTTCACCGGAGCAGCTACAACGAGCTGGTGAAGCTCTTCATGATTGGATACAGAAGCTTGATTCAAGGAGTTCAAAACTTGAAAATGCTCCATCCATCTTACAGGGAATGCTGGGAACACTTTCTTTGCCAAAGGTTAAAAATTCACCGAAGGGGAGGGTCTTGATGAGAGCATTGTATGCAGTGAAAATTGTGATGATGTTCATCGCCAGTGTTCTCTTAGCACTATTTTCAGGCTCCTCAAAGCCATTAATGGACATGCAAGTTCCAAATGATTTCTCATGGGCCATGGCTTTCAATGATCTGCAACTCGTTGTTAACAAGGAGCTGAAGGGTCGACTGTTGTTGGATAAGCCAGTAATATTGAATGAGCTGGGTGAAGTTCATGGATTTGCCAGGAGCCTAAATGCTGTGATGGTCACCATTACTCAAAAGAAGGATGAAAAGGAAATAGCCAGAAATAATGACGTTGAGGAAGTGAAAAGAAGATGTGAGGAACTAATTTTGGAGCTGAGTAAAAGTTCAGCACGTCTTTCCCATGAGTTAGAGCTTCTTGGAAAGAAGTTGAATGACTTCTTCGAGCTTATCATGTCAGGGCGTGATGGTCTTCTTGGTAGTTTAAGAACCTCAGAGGAAGGTAGAAAGCTGAAGTATTAGGAGGTTGATTTTGGTCCTTGCATGCTACTGGTGATATACACCTGGTAGCACTGATTTGTAGCCTGTTCAATGTTAAGGCCGTGGAAAGTTTGTTCCTTTAGAAGGAACAAACTTGAATTTAGGCCGTGGAAAGTCTGTTCAATTATAGGCCGTGGAAAGCTTGTTCCTTTAAAAGGAACAAACTTGAATTTAGATACAAATCGTAATGCAGCTGATCATATTGCTTATTTTGTATGGTCTGTAAGTTGGGTTCTCAAGCAAAAACTCTTATCGGGAAATCATTCTGTATGGTCTTTGTTTGTGTATATCTATTAATAAGAGTAGTGGTGATTAAGTGTCTGTATTATTGATAATTTTCTTTTCGCTAGGTTCTATGTTGCAGGCTTATCAGCTGGTTGATGCAAAGCTGGAGATTGCTTTGGGTTTTCAGAGTATTGGTTCCAATGCTATGTCTTGATGGTATGATTTCAGCCATGGTTCAATAGATTGCTTCAGATAGGTTTTCTGTTCTCATCTCATTATTTTAATCCCCGAGTTCAAGGGAACTTTCTGGCTTCCCAAGGCATTGGGTACATGCTTGGTGATCGAAAGCTGACAGTAAGAACTGTTTGTGTTTATTTATTTATTATTAATTATTTATTTTTTCCGGAAATGTGAGCAGAAAAAGTAATATATGAGATTGGATTCCCAGACCTCACGGATAAGTGTGATAGAATTGTTTTTGTTGTTTTGGGAGCAAGTTTCGAGTTCTCATTTGAAATTATATATTTTATAGAAGCTCTGGTTGTTTATTGGATGAGATAAAAATTTAGTTCATAAGAGATTTGGCATGGGTGAAATTGGCCCGGATGGTTTTATTTTGGGAAGTACATGAAACATAAAGTTAATACACTGCTTTTGATTAATGGTTGCTGTTTTTTTTTAAAAATCAATCTTTGCTCGTTCTTTTCAGTTCTTTGATGAAGCATTTCTTCTTATTTGATACATAAGATGCACGAGATCATTGTTTGAAAAAAGTATGATAGTTATCTACCTAGATTTGAGGTTTTGGATGGGCTTTTTAGGTTCTGGGCTCTTTTGTATAGATTTCTTATTTCTTTTTGATGATAACCTGTTGGTTTCGAATTTATTTATTGTTTTGTTGAGATTTCAGGTTGATTGACTCCTTTCCTTTGTTCAAACGTAGAAGGTTAACTAAAGTCTGAGGTAAATTTACGTGAAATTGGAAGTTATCATGTTAGAATGTATCTTGTTAAATTGATGTGATTTGTTTATTGCTTTGATTTGGAATTATATATATTATTGGATTAAAGGTTGTGATGTTTGTGATCAATTTTTTTTGTAACTTGTGTTTGTTGGAGAATTGAGTTCAAAATTTTAAACTTATTCCCGCACATCAACGCCACATATCCTCCCTATGGCTGTAAACGAGCCGAGCCTGAGCGAGCTTAAGGTCGGTTTGTGTTCGGCTCGTTCGATACCAGCTCGTGTTCGAAATGGTTGGTGAAGGGTGTGTTCGTGTTCGGCTCGAATAATATTTTTCGGCTTGAGTTTGGCTTGCAATTGGAGGAATCAAAAGAGAGAGGAAGAGGAAGAACAAACCCTAAGTTCTCGCCTTCGAAAGGAGGAGATGGCTCCGAAGAAGAGGAGAGCGGCGAACACGAACGACAAACCCTAAGCTCTCGTGGTCGAATGCCTTTCGTGATTTTGAGAGGGAGTTGGAAGAGGTAGAAGCAGCCGCTGAATGCCTTTTTCGTGATTTTGAGAGGAAGGGGAAGAGTCGGCGAGAGTTTAGGGTTTAATATATGTATAACTTATTATATAAATATATAACTTATATTATATATTATAAATATATAATATTTATGTAAGTAATATTTATTAATAATTGGTTATATATTACAATTTATAGGATTTAATTTTTTTAAAATTTTTTTTTTTATTTTAAAAAATTTTAATTAATTATAATTTATAATATTTAATTTTATGAATATGTATTATATATGTATGTATATTTATTTATTAATTTTTTTTCGAGTCAATTCGAGTCGAACAAGAGCGAACAAATGTATGTTCGTGTTCAACTCGTTTATATTTCGAGCTTAACGAACGAGCCGAACACAAACTGCTTAACGAGCTGTTAGTGAACAATGAGCCAAATTGACAGCCCTAATCCTCCGCACCTAAAATTACTGTCCATGGCCATTGAGCATTTCATCAATTTGAGGGTCATCCTAATATCATTAAATTAACATTTCATCAATTTGAGGTTATCATAATATCACTAAATTAACATGTAAGTTTTGCATGTAACATTGTGATTATTATTGGGATGTGTGGGAGGAGGGAGAGAATTTGAAATTTTTCGTAAAGTCAAAACTATTAAATATCATAAACTCAATCTATTTAGCAGTCTACACGCTAACATGCATGATAGATACTTGTAGCAGAAGATGTGGAACGACCAATAAATCTTGTAGTCTTCATAAAAGATTAAAAATATTAGATTATCTAGAAGGAAGAAAAATATATCATATTTAATAGCTAATAAGTTTTCTTTCAAAGTCTTAATTGCAACCACGAAAATATCAGTCTTCCTCTGTGAACGCCTTTCATATTAATTAAAAAAATGTTTTATTAAATGATTTTAACAAATGAGCAGGGCTAAGAGTTTAGGATCTAGTCATAGGGTTGACTATCCTAGAAGACTAGTGATAGGACTCCCATCACTTTGAAATTTGTCACCTCTTAGATTCTTTTATGGAGTCTCATGTGGGTGGTGGTCTCAAACCCTCAACACTTGGTTTAGTTGGTTTAGACTAACATGGTGAGGCCCCAAAAAATGAGTTCTCATATGGTCACAAGGTCTTAGGGAAGCCCTTTATGACTTGAACGTTCACCTCACACCACATGCACATTTAACACAAACCACTAAAATTCACATACACCATACACATTCTTGTATACCACATCACATACCCTATACAAAATTCACACACAACCCATATATTACTGCAATTTACATCACCCCATACCTTCCCCACACATCACTCACTTCACCTTATATACACATTCATATCACACTACATACACATTCACCTCACTCCACACATTTACAGCTCTCTACATTTTATCGTGCACCAAACTTCTTCTAAATTACTCCAATTACCCCAAAAATTCTCAAAACTATTCAAAGTCCTCAAAATTACCAAAATACCATAATCCCGCCAAATTGATCAAAATCACCCAAATTTCATGAAATTCTAATCTCCAAAAATGCCCCCAATTTAAAAATTTTAAACCCAATTCCCATGAACCCTAAATTCTAATTCACCTTAACCCTACACCAAAATTCACCCCATACCCTTAATTCACCAAATTTGAACCAATATGCCAAGGCCAATTCACCAAATTTATGTCTTAAACTTCAACATGATGGATTCAAGGCTTCATGAAGTTTACCATGATTAATTTTCAATACCATTTACATTAAATCAAAATGCCAAATCAACCCTCCATAACCCATCCTAAAGCCCACTAATCGAAGTCCGAATGTCAAATTCACTCCAAACAAAAAAGCCCACATGACAAATTTTAGCCATATATGATCAAATTAATCAAGCTTAAATTTCAAAATTCCATGATTAATCATCCAAAGGGTTGAAATTTTAACCTCTTTTCTTTATTGAAAGCCATGTAGACCATGCATGAGCCTTAGGCAAGCCATATGGCTTGATCTAAGCCATAAGGAAACCAAGGAGCCATGCATGAGCCTCATGCAAGACACTGTGCCACTTTTGGCTAAAAGAGGAGGATCTTTCATGTTTCCCCCGAAGTACTTAACTATACCCATGCTTCACTCTAACCCCTCATTAAACACTAATCTCTATGATTGGGACTTGTCAAACTAAGACCCCAAGCTGATCATCCCAACCCAAATGCATGAACCAAACCCAAGTCAAACCCAAAAGTGACCCAAACCCTATTCCATTTAAATCCAACCCTTAGACACTTGTCACCACACAATTGACTTCACAACTCTCCACCCCTGAGCTCCCCATGTGGATGGTGACCACCCATGACCCGGTCGGCTACCTTGGCCGCCTGAAAACCCAAACCCGAGAGGCCACCCATGGCCAAAACCCAAAATTAAACCCCTCCAATGTGGCTCACCCCCATTGGACCTTGGCTATTGTTTTCCCTCCTCATAAACACCATTTTCCACCCACTGGCCAACCCAATTAAACCTTAATTCTTGGCCTATAAGTATGCCACACCCTCATGGCCAAAGGGAAAAAGCACACAAAAACCTTGAGGAGACTCTGCTAAAATAATTCCAAATTTCCATTAAACTCATATGAAACTCATCCCAATAATTTTTAGCCCTTCTCCCCCCACTGATAAACCCTAATTTTAAAGCTTATATCCAGGAATTCTTTGGTCATTCTACCAAACTCTACAAAACTCCAAATTAACCCTGATATGTTTGTCTCACTTAGATGGAGGTGTAGGAACAAACCCCATGTGATTTGATTAAGTATCGAGAGAGATCTTAGCGTTTGAGATTCACAGGTTATGAATCATTTGGGATGATGAACAAATGTCATCCATTCACGTGTATTTAAAACGACCAGCGCAGATGAAGTCGTGTTGGCATCATTTTCTTGATGTCACGTGTGCGGGATGTCCACCTGAGTGAGTCGGGGTAACACTTCGTGCATATATGTTTCCCGTAGCTCAAGACATCTGGTTGAGATCTTTCGGCGTGTGTTGAGGGGCACATTGCGTAGGTCACTTCGCTAGACTCTGACTCTCTCTTAGGCGAAGGCCAATTAGCATGTCACTTGTCGGGTTGTTTCGGTTGGGCTAGTAAGTCGCATTCGTCGCATTGCAACAAAAAGTGGCTCAAATTGGCCCAATTACCAGCGAGCTTATTCAGACAACTCCGGATGATGAAATAGACCACGTAAGTGTGTCCAGAATGTCAATTTCACTTAGAAAAAACGTACATTTCACCACGACTTCACGAGGGGCTAAAAATGTTCAAATTATCATTTTGGGCTCGATCGTTAAAAAATGGTCTAAATGACCACAAATGGCAAAACGGACCCCGCCACCGCGTTTGAAATGAAGGAGGGCCTTCATTTCAAAATGATGGCATGTCTAGGTAAAAAATGTGTGGATTATTGATTAATTGATTAATAATAATAATAATTATTATTATTTTAATAATACTAATATTATTATTATCCTTTATAAAACCTATGTTATTCTCTCAACCATCCTGATCGCAAACCCTCGCAGTCGACTTTTTTCCCAAAAAAACCTAATGTCGCTCCCTCGATCGCGAGCTCCTCGCGCGGAGCTCACCGTCGGCGTTCCTCTCCGGCGAGCACACCCATCACCGACATTTTCCTGCATGCTGGAACTCCCGTCCGAAGTTTCTTTTACGCAGGCGCTCGATTGCTTGCCCAACCTCAGTTGGTTGTACGCACAGGTCTCGGTCCTCACCGACGATGTCCTGTCGACCCTTCCTCACATCTGGCTTTCAGATCTCGTTGTTTTGAGTTCTCCATCACCTGTCTCCTTTAACAGTCTGAGCCTCTCCTTTGTCGACCTCCTTCCTTAGTCGAGGCCTCTCTTGGTCTCACCGGACCTCTCATAGGCACCGTTGTCCTACTCTCCTGCAAGGCTTAGTCATTGGTAGGTTGTCCTTTCTCTGATGCGCAACCCTCTTTTGGGTTGAAACCATGATGTGTGGCCAAGTTCCCTCGTCATTCTTCCATCTCACTAGTGGCTAACCCCTCTCCAAGGTATACATTTCGGTCGTATTTTCATATGATCTGATGTTTATTTTCAAATACTTTGCATACCTCACTCACTGACTCATCTCTTGCCCTCATTTGATATCTTCTGCCTCCTCATTGCATGGTTCATTGTGAGATATACTGAAGCACGGACCGGACGTCGATGACTTGGAGCAAGCAAAGAAAATGCGTCCGCAACCGTCACAGTGGTGAGATTTCACAACTCCTAGCTGGCCCTAGGTGTTAGTGGTGTCTTGGCGTGCGGGTTCGATGGCTCACACGGGGTGTGTACGTTGACGTGAGCCGGCGCGTCAACGTACCTATGTGATTGATCATCAATTTCTTAGAGGGAGTCGTAAGCTAGGGATCCTGTGCGTTGGTCACTCCTATATGAAGCCGAGTGATTCCCTTTTTGTGAGCCTTAGATCTATCCCATCGAGTTGGAATCCCAATTTTCCACGGTTTTGGAGCTCTTAATCTCCCTTGGAGGGATTAGTTGAGTTTGATCTTAGAGAACGAGAAAAACTTTGTAGCTAATCCATTCTATAAGATAGCTGATGTTCGTAGAGCAAAAAAAGCTTTTTAGTTAGTTCGTCCTACGAACGGTGGAGAGTTTCCCCTATGAGAAATCGGAGGGGGAACCCTCTGCATTTCTACGCCAAAGCTAGAAGCGGCGATGTCGCAAATCCAAGTACGTCAGCCCTAGGTTTCCCAGGCGAGGTCATTAGTACGAGCGTGAATCGCTATCATATGTGGTCATTTTCACATCATTGTTTGCATATTACATATTGTATGTCATATATCGCACTTGCACTTGCACTCTGCACTTTGCATTTGCTTGCACCTTGAACCTTGCATTTACACATTGCACTTGCACCTTGTATCTTGCACTTGGACTTGCAACAACACCACTTGTGGTTCGATCGGTCGTCCTAGACCAGTTGACACCACTTGTGCCTCGGTCGGTTATCCCGAACCAGTCACATCACTTGTGTTTCAGCCGACTACCCCGACCCTGTTAGCACAATACTTTGGTTTGATCAGATGCTCCAACCTAATCGACCGACCACTTGCTTCTTTGTATGTTGTGTATATGCATGTACATATTTTTTTGCATAATCGATATCTACTTGTGTTACATTTCTTCAAGCCACTGCCGCCACGGTATGTCCATTCCTACGAGTCACTGCCTTCACGACATACTCTTTATCACTGCTTATATGTTTTGATTTGTTTGCATTTGCATTTGCATGTTTGCATGGATAGCGAGCTAGACTTATTAAGAGAGTGACCCCATGTCGGTTACGATGTCTTAACGAGCATTGCTTTCCAGGTTGATCCCAGTGAGCAATGTGAGTAAGTCATCTGGATTGACACGAGTATGATTGTGCTAAAGATATAATAGATTTCACTCATGTCACCACTCTTTGTGACACCCTTTAGATCCTTCAGATCTTTAAAATGAGGTTGGTATGACGACCCTGTCAAAGTCATACTATACCTAGACTTACCCTACATTTAGATATTAGGTTGACGCATTTTTTGTTAGATAGTGTGTTATGCTAGGATTTAGGGTGCTAGGTAGTCTTTTTGATGTCTGGATATTGTTCTCTGCTCGATTGGTTGCCCTAGCCAGACATTCTTCTTTTGCATTGTGCTTGTGGTGTGACTGCATGTTACATATGTATGGTAGTGTGTTAGGGCGTTCCTCTGCATGGAGTCATATTTATTTATACACACACACATGTACCGATATTTGGGAAGTATGTGATGATTTCTGATCATTTTGCTTGCAGGTGCTATTTAGCTCTCCCACTTTTAAGGCATGACTCATTATACATTATTTGCATGTGAGCTTTCCAGCTGATAATTCTTTTCATACAGGATTAAGTATTTTTCTTTTCTCTATGTACTTTTGAGTTTAGGAGAGTCTTGTAGCATAAATAAGATACGGGCACAGGTTTCGAGGCTTTGGCACGAGAACCACGTGGAGGCGACCAAAAGCAGATGCTTGTGTCCCGTATCTTAATTATGCATTTTATATTGATGTATAGAATTAGAACCGGATATGTATATGCAAAATTCGATCGCATTTTTCTTTTTTGGGATATGTTGCCGACCCATCGACACCGACCTATTTATTATTTTGATTTGGCTTGTTTTCACTTTCCGTTACATGCCTGCATGCTTGCACATTTGCATGTGTTTTACTTGTTTCTTTCTATAGTTTGTCTGGGATTTTACAATGTCATATAGACTCTTTAAGACTTAAAATCCTAATTTTTCTACTTAAAAATCCTAAATAAAATGTTCAAGATAATTTAAATTTAGGATTAAAATATTTAAGATTTCAAAATTATAATTTTACTTTCCTGCATATTTTAATAGGGCCTCCACAATACTTAAGAGCCACTATAGATAATTGTATTCATATTTGCATGTCCCGAGGAGGAGCCCCAATGCTTCTTCAACCTGACTAACCCAACATATCTTTATATAGGTGGTTGTCTAGTGCGCCTAAGATGTTAGAAGGCTCCCCAACCCATACGAGGTGTAAGTCCTTTTGTTTGGAGTGTTTCTAGCTTTATAGCTGAACCTCCCTTTCTGTTCTTTCCTGAGGCATCCTTGCCACTTCAGTAGGTATAAGTCGCACCTCTTGGAGCTCCAGCTTATAGTCATATGATAGAGTTTCCTTCCTTTGAACTTAGGGCTACAGAGGTTTCTGTGGATGACACAATTCACAGATTGCTGACTAGGAATCTCAAGATGTGTTGGGTCGACTACCTTCACAACCAGGTAGACTTAGGGTCCTAGTAGCTGTGGATAACAGGTTTGTAGTACCCCGAACCAGTTATCTCTACCTTCTAGGATGACTCAACCTTCCTTTTGTTGAGCCCCTTTGAGCCCTATCACTTCTTTGACTGCATTGATATAATTTTGACGGTCCGATACTAATGAGTTGTTGCTTATTTAAGATACGACAATTTTTCCTTTGCTATTATGGCTCGAACAGTTTATAGTTACCTTGTGAGAAAGCACGTAATGTCTAAGCTTCTGAACTGCAAAAATTAAAGCTAGACAATGCTTCTCAATTGTTGGATACCTTATCTCCGTCGGTATTAGACGACGACTCAGGTAATATAGTACATTTTCTTTGCCCTCATTGTTAACTTGGGCTAGTAAAACTTCGAGCGAGTAATCTAAAGCCGCNATGGTCTAATTTTTGTTTACTTTTGATGACCAAATCATCCACGTAGCATTCTACTTGATTGTGAATGAGGTCATAAAAAAACCTTGTCATTGCTCGTTGGTATGTTGCTCCCGCGTTCTTTAAACCAAATGGCATTACTGTGTAACAGAAAATTTCGATTGGTGTTCTAAAAGCTGTAAGTGCTGTGTCTTCAGGAGCCATCTTTATTTGGTTGCATCCTGATGATCCATCCATTAAAGAAGCTGTATCTTCAGGAGCCATCTTTATTTGGTTGTATCCTGATGATCCATCCATGAAAGAGAGTCATGCGTTGAGGCAATATCCACCATCATTTCTGGTATTGGTAGTGGAAACTCATCTTTCGGGCACGTTGAAGCCATATCCACCATCATTTCTGGTATTGGTAGTGGAAATTCATCTTTCGGGCATGCTTTATTCAAGTCTCTGAAGTCGACACAGACTCCATCATTTCTGGTATTGGTAGTGGAAATTCATCTTTCGGACATGCTTTATTCAAGTCTCTGCCATTTCTGGTATTGGTAGTGGAAACTCATCTTTCAGACATGCTTTATTCAAGTCTCTGAAGTCGATTTCCGGTATTGGTAGTGGAAACTCATCTTTCGGACATGCTTTATTCAAGTCTCTGAAATCAACACAAACTCGTATTTGTCCATTTTTCTTTTTAACTGGGACAACATTAGTTATCCATGTGGGATACTGTTCTTCTTGTATGAATTTGGCATTTATTAACTTCTTTGCTTCGGCGATGACTTGCTGTTCAATTTCAAGGCGCATTTTCCTTGGAGACTTGCTGTTCAATTTCAAGGCGCATTCTCCTTGGAGCTTGTTTTATTGGAGTTATATCATTTTTGCTGTTCAATTTCAAGGCGCATTCTTCTTGGAGCTTGTTTTATTGGAGTTATATCTTTTCTATTCCGAGTTTATGAACTGCAACTTCCATTGATAATCCTGGCATTTCATCATAACTCCAGTCGAAGCAATCTTTGAATTCTGTTAACAATTCGGGCAACTCTGAAGATTCTTCATCATTGAGTAAAACAATTTTTGAATTCTGTTAACAATTCGACCAACTCTGAAGATTCTTCATTATTGAGTAGAGAACAGTTGGTCGACACTTCGACCAACTCTGAAGATTCTTCATTATTGAGTAGAGAACTTATAAATGTTGGTCGGAAATTCGAAACTCTGAAGATTCTTCATCATTGAGTAATCAACCAATTCTGAAGATTCTTCATCATTGAGTAGAGAACTTATAAATGTTGGTCGGGGATTTTCTTCAATTAACAATTCGACCAATTCTGAAGATTCTTCATCATTAAGTAAAGAACTTATAAATGTTGGTCGAGGATGTTCTTCAATTCTGAAGATTCTTCATCATTGAGTAAAGAACTTATAAATGTTGGTCGGGGATGTTCATCAGTCTTGAGATTTACTTCTTTTAGTTCATCGATAGTTGATTTGATTTCTTCCTCAAATTCTGGAGGAGCATCTTCCACTAGCTGGTCGGTAGAGTCATCCTCTATATCGAGCCAATTTTCACCGAAAACAACCATGCAAAATTCCGAATCATCGACTGGTCCAACTGTACCAAATCCGAGACCTATAACCATGCAAAATTCCGAATCATCGACTGGTCCAACTGTACCAAATCCGAGACCCTCTTTTCAACCATGCAAAATTCCGAATCATCGACTGGTCCAATTGTACCAAATCCGAGACCCTCTTTCAATTTTGAAGTGCGATTTTTAGCATTCCATAAATTCTCAAAGAATTGTAGTTTGTCTTTTGACATTTGCTTTNAAGTTATGAATCAGAAGTATCGAACTGATTCGATAAAAAAATTGAAATTATTGAATCAATTTTTGAAAAGTTGTAAACCAGAGTTATCGGACTGATTTAAAATATCCTGTGTTTCAGAAAGCATAATGTGTAGAGATTTATGTTATTTTGGAAAAAATTTGTAAAATTTATTTGCAAGTATCATATAGAGTTTGTGACTCCATAGGGATATCACGAAAAAAATTGTGTTGAATGTGCAATTTTATGGGGATATAGACCGAACAGGGTCATACTGCACAAGCAAGGAATCTCAAAATTGAGAAAACTTATTCGGCAATTTTAATTTATTTTGTTTTGTTATGTTCATTGTTACGAACCAATGCATAGTTCAGCAAAGTCATTTTTACAATATATCATGTATATATCTCAAAGATGGAAAGTACATAATGCTATATGCATAACTAGTACATCTATGAGTACATAATATAAAGTACAGAACAAGTTGTCTTCATATCGCTGTCCGCATATTTATACATCTGCATGCCTGTCAATAGAAGATCTTCCCGCAAACTGTGTTATGAGTTACTAAACAAGCTGACCTTCTAAGCTGTTGTTTTGGGATGGAATAGTGGTGCAACGAGTTTATAACTCATATGGTTGCAACTCTTCAAGTTCCAGATCTGCCTGAAATCCATATGGAGTTTTGTCATCACTCATCCTTCTGAAAGTTATCGACACTCGATGGTGTCAGACTCCCGGAATGCAATGTTTTGCTATATCAGCTCCGTTTCCTTTCAAAATTAGAACGGACCCTCTTGGTAAAGAAATTTCAACAGATCCCCAGAATTCACCTGGACTGATTATCTTTATATCTGTACCGAACAGTATACTACTCTCCGATATGAGGGAGACCGTACAGAATGGATGAACAAAATTGTAATGGTCAATATGCGGAGGGTTACAATCCCCTTCTTCATAGATATTAATTATGCAACTATTGGGGATGCAATTTGCTAGAATTATGCCCCATTGGACCATCTGTGTGATCATCCAATTTATAATGGGTGGCATTGGCTCCACCTGCTCATGTTGTAAAATTCCTGGAAGATTTCCTTGACAATCTATCTTATAATTGTAACAGCAGCCGCAATGTATTGCAATGTGACCCTTGCCTCTCATCCATTTTTTAGGTTCGGAATATGTTCTTCGGGATAGCAGTCCTGCTTTGCCTCTAATTCGGAGGTCAAACACACAATGAAGTACTTCTTGTTGCTCTGTAAGAGAAAAGACCTCTGTATATATTTCCAAACCCTCAAGAATATTAACATTGTCTCCATCAACTATTTCAAAATGTTTGAAAACATTGCATTTAACTTTATGTATTTTTGCAAGCTCGACTTTGTTTGGATATGCTGGATAACGGACTTCATCATTTAACTGATTATTAATGATTGGTTGCCATGTCAATGGTGGTATTATTTCTACTGGATTATACGCCTCAATTTGAGTTGGACATGAAAAATGTCCAATGGATGATGTTGAACTGTGTTTGTATCATCGATCGGCAAATCATCATATCTTATCAATTCATTAGCTGATGAGTAACAATCATAATCACCATATTGTCTCAGATGTAAGACATTGCAACCTGGGCATCCTACAAAGGCTTCTGTAGAATGTCCTTGTTCAAGTGTTGCAGAATGGCAAGTGGAGCAAACTGAACTGGAATTGGAGTGAATCCATGCTGGTGATGGTTCCGGACACTGTACTGACTGTACTTCATCCTTTGTCAACGGAAGACTGTCAGAAGACTCCCTCATGTCGTCAGTATACATGTATTCTTTCGGGATCGCAAATAACTTTGTCTTTTCTTTCTGCTCTTTGGCAAGAGCTCTTTGTTTTCTCTGATCAGCATTTCTTCGTTGAGTCCTACGCAATGAGGCGAAAGGTATTTTGTGATTATCGACAACTATCAAATTTCCTACCGAAGTAGCTATCATGGAAGGCAAACGGCCGCTTGGCCCTTCTATTGGATCTCATTCTTCAATAATTTCTTTCCCTTTTGAGGAGGAGAGAATCCAGGTGCTAAATTTGAGCAATGAGGGGAATCCCTCTTTTTCTTGTTCTCCAACAGCTTCCATTAGTGGATTTTTGTATTCTACGTTGATATCATCAAATTTCATATCGAAGTTGATTATTCCACCTTTCAATACATCTTCTTCATTTAAACCGAGGTTTAAACCGTCTTTGAAGGCAAAGATCAGCCGCGGTCCTGACATCTCCTTCTAAAATTAACCGGGAGACATCAATGAGCTGGAATTGTTTATGAACCAGAACAAAACATAGTTCAATTAACGTATATTTTATCTTGTTAGTATATATGAAGAAAAAGATGGATTAATATGCGATACCTAAGAATTTTCATTAAATTTTGATATTGATTAAAAAAAAATTATCTGGTCATAGACTTTTCAGGCCATATATATAACCCCAGACTATCTGAAGTTCACAAAAAATTTCATATGTACGTGGCAAATTAACAGTGGCAAGCATCGTCATGTTGTGTAGTAGGTTTTCATCATCCATTTATTGGAAGCATAGGCCTTTCTCCTCGAGAATTGATGAGTTGGTAAGCTCCTCCAGCTTAGACCTTCTCAATGACAAATGGTCCTTCCCAAGTCGGCTCAAATTTTACACCTATCTTGCGACGTGCAAGAATAGGTCTTTTGAGAACAACGACCAGGTCACCAATTTTAAATGTCTTTGGGCGGACCAGTTTGTCATGAGCTCGTATCATCTTTGCTTAGTGTATCTCCAGATGTTGTTGTGCTTGTAGGCTCTTTCCTTCTAGACTTTCAAGTTCTTCAAGTCTGAGCTTTGCATTTTCTTCAGTTGTAAGTTGGTCTGCAATGGCGACTCTGAGAGACGGCGTCTGTATTTCTAATGGAAGTACGACCTCTGACTCCTACACAAGCATGTAAGGTGTACATTGAGTGGGAGTTCTGGATGTAGTTCGGTAGGCCCACAGAGCTTCTAAGAGTTTATTGTGCCAGTCTCGTTTATTTTCATTGAGTATTTTATTCAAAATTTGTACTAGTGTTCCGTTGAAGGCTTTAGCTAACCCATTTGCTTTCGGATAATAAATTGTGGAGTATCTCCAGTCTATCCCGTGTTTTCTGACGAAGTTGTTGATTTTTGTGCTCTTGAAAGTTGTTCCGTTGTCAGAGATAGTTCTTCGCGGTACACCAAAATGGTAAACGACTTGGTCTTTGTAGAACTGTAAGACATGTTGAGCTGTAACCTCTCGTAGTGGAATTGCCTCTGCCCATTTAGAGAAGTATTCTATCGTTGCAAGTATGAATCTATGTCCTTTAGAGGATGGACGATCTATGGGACCCACTATGTCCGTACCCCAACACTCGAATGGCCACGAAGTAATAGTTAGATGTAGCACATTCGGTGGTTGGTGTAAGACCACTCCATGTATCTAGCACTGGTGTAGTTGGGGGTAGCACATTCGGTGGTTGGTGTAAGACCACTCCGTGTATCTAGCACTGATGATAGTTTTTTGCTGTATCCATGCAATCAGACATTATTTTTGGCCAATAATATCCGAGTCTTTTGATATTCATTTTNCGTGTATTTGACACTGATGACATTTTTTCGCTGTATCCATGCAATCAGACATCATTGTTGGCCATTAATATCTGAGTCTTTTGATTTTTNGGTGTAGCACATTCGGTGGTTGGTGTAAGACTACTCCGTGTATCTGGCACTGATGACACTTTTTTGCTGTATGCATGCAATCAGACATCATTGTTGCCCAATAATATCCGAGTCTTTTCATTTTCATTTTCATTTTTGGTCCCGACTGGTGAGCACCACACAATTCGGCATGTATTTCTTTGACAATATCCTGTGCCTTGGCTCTACTCAAACACCTTAGCAACATTTGATCGAATGATCTCANCGTACCCCAACACTCGAATGGCCACGAGGCAATAGTTGGGTGTAGCACATTCGGTGGATGGTGTAAGACCACCCCATGTATCTGGCACTGATGACATTTTTTCGCTATATCCATGCAGGCAGACATTATTGTTGGCCAATAATATCCGAGTCTTCTGATTTTTATTTTCATCTTTGGTCCCGACTGGANTATAGACAACACCATTTATGAGAGCGTATGACAAAGCTCACTTTGTAATCTGGTTTGCCTCGGACTTATCCTCTCGCAGCTTTCCAGTATGCAAATATTCCATCAATGGTTTCCGCCAGTCTTCGTTGATATTTACAATAACATTTATTTTGTCTTCTTCTTTTCTGAGTTTATGCAGGGTTTCCATGTCAATCTTGGATAGAACTTGTCTGCCCTGTACTGTGATTTCTATGGAATCCTCCGGGGGAGATGCCAATTCTTTAGCGAGTTTTGCTAGAGCGTCGGCATGCGCATTATCTACCCGAGGAATCTGATAGAAAGTCACGTTAGGAATCTGCTCCAGCAGTTTCATCGTGTACTAGTAATATTCTAACAGTCTGGGCTTGAAAATTTTGTATTGTCCAGCAATTTATTGAATGATGAGTTGGGAGTCACTTAGATGGTAATATCTTTTATGTCCATTAAGATTGCCAACTCTAATCCTGTAATTAAAGCTTCATATTCTACTTCATTATTGGTGCAAGGCTCTATCAGGTGGTACGAGAATCTCAGCATACCCTTGTCTGGAGTGATGAAAATCATACCAACTCCTGCTTTGCCTAATATGATTGTGCCCGAGCCTTTGTCTTTTCTGGCTGAAAAAGCACCGTCGAAGTACATCTCCCAGTGTTGTGCACTAGAGGCTGGTAACTCGTCATTGAGTGGGGACCCAGCTGGTAACGGGTGTGCAGCAAGAAAGTCTGCTAGTATCTGTCCCTTGATAGCACGCAGGGGAACAAAAGTTATGTCGAATTGCAATAATATCATCGACCATCTTGCTAGACGTCCGGAGAGTGTTGGTCGTGTCATTAAATATTGTAACAGATTAATTCTTGAAATTAGTGTTACCTTGTGAGAAATAATGTAATGCCTAAGCTTCTCGGCTGCAAAAATTAAAGCTAGACAATGCTTCTCAATTGGTGGATATCTTATCTCTGTCGGTATTAGACGACGACTCAGGTAGTATAGTGCATTTTCTTTGCCCTCGTTGTTAACTTGGGCTAGTAAAGCTCCGAGCGAGTAATCTAAAGCCGCGGTATAAAGTATCAAAGGTCTCTGTGGGATAGGAGTCTGCCAAAACAGGAGGTGTCGTTAAATATTGTTTAATGTCATCAAAAGCCTGCTGGCATTTTTCTTCCCAAATAAATTTGGCGTTCTTTTTAACCAATGCCGAGCAAATAAATTTGGCGTCTTTTAACGTCCTCAAAAGCCTGCTGGCATTTTTCTTCCCAAATAAATTTGGCGTCCTTTTTAAACAATGACGAGAAAGGCTGACACCTACCTGAGAGGTTATAAATAAAGCATCTCAGATATGCCAACTTCCCCTGAAAGAAACGTAATTGTTTCAAAGTTTTAGGGGGAGGCATTTCGAAGATAGCTTTAATCTTCTCCGGTTCGATCTCGATTCANTGTTTCATCATTTAACCGATTATCAATAATCGGCTGCCATGTCAGTGGTGGTATTGCTCCCACTAGATTATACACCTCAACTTGAGCTGGCACATTATAGGTATCCCATGGATAATATTGAATTGTATTTGCATCATCTATTGGCAGATCATCATATCTTATCAGTTCATTAGCTGATAAGTAATCATCATAATTACAATATTGTTCTAAATGTAGAACATTGGAACGTGGGCATTCTACAAATGCTCCTGCAGACTATCCATGTTCAAGTGTTGTGGAATGACAAGCAGAACAAACCGAACTGGCATCGGAGCGAACCCATACTGGTGATGGTTCGGGAAGCTGTCTTGATTGTACTTCCTCTTCTGTCAATGACAGACTATCAGAAGACTCCTTCATGTTGACATTATACATATACCCTTATGGGATTGCAAACAACTTTTCTTTTTCTTTCCTGGCTTTGGCCAAAGCTCTTTGTTTTTTTCGGTCAGCATTTCTTTGCTGAGTTCTCCGCAACAAAGCAAAAGGTATTTTCTCTTCATCAGCAATTAACAAATGTCCTGCTGTAGTAGCCACCATGGAGGGAAGACGGGGGCTTGGCCCCTCCATTGGATCTTGTTCTTGGACGGCTTCTTTCCCTTTTGAGGAAGAGGGAATCATGGTGCTGAATTTGAGTAATGAGGGAAATCCCACTTTTTCTCGTTCTTCGTCGGCATCCATTAGTGGATTTTCATATTCTATATTAACATCATCAAATTTCATATCAAAGTCAATTATTCCACCTTGCGGTATCTCATCTTTGTTGAAAGCAAGGTTCAAACCATCTTTGAAAGCAAAAATCAGCCGCGATTNACACTCGAATGGCCACGAGGCAATAGTTGGGTGTAGCACATTCGGTGGTTGGTGTAAGACCACTTCGTGTATTTGGCACAAATGAAATTTTTTTGTTGTATCCATGCAATCAAGCATCATTGTTAGCCAATAATATCCGAGTCTTTTGATTTTCATTTTCATCTTTGGTCCTGACTGGTGAGAACCACACAATCCGGCATGCATTTCCTTGACAATATTATGTGCCTCAACTCTGTTCAAACACCGTAGCCACATTTGATCAAATGATCTCTTATATAGAACACCAATTATAAGAGCGTATGACAAAGCTCTCTTTGAAATCTGCTCCAGTAGTTTCATCGTGTACTGATAATATTCTGACAGTCTGGGCTTCAAAATTTTGTATTATTCCAGCAATCTGTTGAATGATGAGTGGGAGTCACCGTAGATGGTAATATCTTTTATATCCATTAAAATTGCCAACTCTAATCCTGTAGTTAAAGCTTCGTATTCTGCTTCATTATTGGTGCAAGGCTCTCTCATGTGGTACGAGAATTTCAACATACCCTTATCTGGAGTGATGAAAATTAAACCAACTCCTACTTTTCCTGGTATGATTGTGCCCGAGTCTTTGTCTTTTCTGGCTGAAGAAGCACCGTCAAAGTACATCTCCCAGTGTTGTGCACTAGAAGAATCTGTCTGTAGTATTTGTTCATCTGGTAACTTATCATTGAGTGGGGATCCAGCTGGTAACATCTGTTTGTAGAATTTGTTCATCTGGTAACTCGTCATTGAGTGGGGACCCAGCTGGTAATAATGTGCAGCAAGAAAGTCTGCTAATATCTGTCCCTTGATAGCACACAGGGGAACAAAAGTTATGTTGCAGCAAGAAAGTCTGCTAGTATCTATCCCTTGATAGCACGCAGAGGAACAAAAGTTATGTCGAATTGCAATAATATCATCGACAATCTTGCTAGACGTCCGGAGAGTGTTGGTCTATCATTAAATATTGCAATGAATTCTTGAAATCAAAGTTACCTTGTGAGAAAGCATGTAATGCCTAAGCTTCTGGGCTGCAACAATTAAAGCTAGACAGTGCTTCTCAATTGGTGGATACCTTATTTCTGTCGGTATTAGACGTTGACTCATGTAGTATAGTGCATTTTCTTTGCCCTCGTTGTTAACTTGGGCTAATAAAGCTCCGAGCGAATAATCTAAAGGCTCGATATAATGTGTCAAAGGTCTCCCTGAGATAGGGGCTGCCAAAATAGGAGGTGTCATTAAATATTGTTTAACGTCCTCAAAAGCCTGCTGAAATTTTTCTTCCCAAATAAATTTGGCATCCTTTTTAATTAATGCTGAGAAAGGCTGACACCTACTTGAGAGGTTAGAAATAAAGTGTCTCAGATATGCCAACTTCCCCTGAAGGAACGTAATTGATTCAAAGTTTTAGGGGGAGGCATTTCTAAGATAGCCTTAATCTTCTCCGGGTCGATCTCGATGTAGTTTTAGGGGGAGGCATTTCTAAGATGGCTTTAATCTTTTCTGGGTCGATCTCGATTTCCCAGATCACGAACAACCAATCCAAGGAACTTCCCATAAGTGACACCAAATACGCACTTTAGGGGATTCATCTTAAGTTATATTGTTGTAGTCCCAGAAGTGACACCAAATGCGCACTTTAGGGGATTCATTTTGAGATTATATTGTTGTAATTGTTCAAAAATAATCCTCAAATCGTACAAAGGATCTAACATCTTTAGATTATATTGTTGTAATCATTCAAAAACAATCCTCAAATCGTACAAATGGTCTAACTTTTGTTTACTTTTGATGACCAAATCATCCACGTAGCATTCTACTTGATTGTGAATGAGGTCATAAGAAATCCTTGTCATTGCTCATTGGTATGTTGCTCCAATACTTGATTGTGAATGAGGTTATAAAAAATCCTTGTCATTGCTCGTTGGTATGTTGCTCCGGCGTTATTTAAGTGAATGAGGTCATCAAAAATCCTTGTCATTGCTCGTTGGTATGTTGCTCCAGCATTCTTCAACTGAATGAGGTCATAAAAAATCCTTGTCATTGCTCGTTGGTATGTTGCTCCATCGTTTTTTAAATCATAAAAAATTCTTGTCATTGCTCGTTGGTATGTTGCTCCGGCGTTCTTCAACCCAAACGGATACTGTATAGCAGAAAATTCCGATTGGTGTTCTGAAAGCTGTAAGTGCTGTATCTTCAGGGGTTAAAAAATCCTTGTCATTGCTCGTTGGTATGTTGCTCCGGCGTTCTTCAATCCAAACGGCATTGTAAAAAATCCTTGTCATTGCTCGTTGGTATGTTGCTCCAGCGTTCTTTAAACCAAACGACATTATAAAAATTCTTGTCATTGCTCGTTGGTATGTTGCTCCAGCGTTCTTCAACCCAAACGGCATTACCGTGTAGCAGAAAATTCCGATTGGTGTTCTGAAAGCTGTAAGTGCTGTATCTTCAGGAGCCATATTTATTTGGTTGTATTTGATGATCCATCCATGAAAGAGAAGATTTCATGTGTTGAAGCAATATCCACCATCATTTCCGATATTCCATCCATGAAAGAGAAGATTTCATGTGTTGAGGTGATATCCACCATCATTTCTGGTATTGTCTGAAAGCTGTAAGTGCTGTATCTTCAGGGGCCATCTTTATTTGGTTGTATCCTGATGATCTCTGAAAGCTGTAAGTGTTGTATCTTCAGGAGCCATCTTTATTTGGTTGTATCCTGATGATGCGCCTGAAAGCTGTAAGTGCTGTATCTTCAGGGGCCATCTTTATTTGGTTGTATCCTGATGATCAATTAAAGAGAAAATTTCATGTGTTGAAGCAATATCTACCATCATTTCTGGTATTGGTAGTGGAAATGGAGAATATTTCATGTGTTGATGCCATATCCACCATCATTTCTGGTATTGGTAGTGGAAATTCATCTTTCGGGCATGCTTTATTCAAGTCTCTGAAGTCGACACAGACTCCATCATTTCTGGTATTGGTAGTGGAAATTCATCTTTCGGACATGCTTTATTCAAGTCTCTGCCATTTCTGGTATTGGTAGTGGAAACTCATCTTTCAGACATGCTTTATTCAAGTCTCTGAAGTCGATTGGTAGTGGAAACTCATCTTTCGGACATGCTTTATTCAAGTCTCTGAAGTCGACACGGACTCAGTGGAAACTCATCTTTCAAACATGCTTTATTCAAGTCTCTGAAGTCGACACAGACTCGTATCTATCCGTTCTTCTTTTTAACTAGAAAAATACAAGTCTCTGAAATCGACACAGACTCGTATCTGTCCATTTTTCTTTTTAACTGGGACAACATTAGTCCATGTGGGATATTGTTCTTCTCGTATGAATTTAGCATTTATCAATTTCTTTACTTTGGCGATAACTTGCTGTTCAATTTCAAGGCGCATTCTCCTTGGGGATTGTTTTATTANCTGAAGTTCACAAAAAATTTTCATATGTACGTGACAAACTAACAGCGGCAAGCGTCGTCATGTTGCGTAGTAAGCCTTCAGGTATCGTCCATTGATTGTAAGCATAGGCCTTTCTCCTTGAGAATTGATAAGTTGGTAAGCTCCTCTGGCATAGACCTTCTCAATGACAAATGGTACCTCCCAAGTTGGCTCAAATTTTTTACCTATCTTGCGACGTACAAGAACAGGTCTTTTGAGAACAAGGACTAGATCACCAATTTTAAATGTCCTTCGGCGGACCAGTTTGTCATGAGCTCGTATCTTCTTTGCTTGGTATAGCTCCAGATGTTGTTGTGTTTGTAGGCGCTTTCCTTCAAGTCTTTCAAGTTCTTCAAGTCTGAGCTTTGCTTTTTCTTCGGTTGTAAGTTGGTTTGCAATAGCGACTCTGAGAGACAGCGTCTGTATTTCTAATGGTAGTATGACCTTTGACCCGTACACGAACATGTAAGGTGTACATTGAGTGGGAGTTCTGAACGTCGTTCGATAGGCCCACAGAGCTTCTAGCAGTTTATTGTGCCAGTCTCGTTTATTTACATTGAGTATTTTTTTCAAAATTTGTACAAGTGCTTTGTTGAAGGCTTCAGCTAACCCATTTGCTTTGGTATAATAAATTGTGGAGTATCTCCAATCTATCCCGTGTTTTCTGATGAAATTGTT
>JXCR01129044.1:50848-70115 GCA_002079205.1 Phalaenopsis hybrid cultivar | reverse complement strand
TAAACTCTGAAAATCATGTAAATATGGAAGATCCTAATGAATTAATGGAATTACCTTTTGGTTATTTTTTGCTTTATGTGCAAAAGTTAATTCAACAAGGAAATTTACCTAAGCAAATGTCGAAAGACAAACTACAATTTTTTGAGAAATTATGGAATGCTAAAAATCGCACTCCAAAATCGAAAGAGGGTCTTGGATTTGGTACAGTGGGACCAGTCGATAATTCGGAATTTTGCATGGTTGTTTTCGGTGAGAATTGCCTCGATATAGATGATGATTCTACCGATCAGCTAGTGGAAGTTGCTCCTCCAGAATTTGATGAACTTAAAGAAGTAAATCTCGGGACCAGAACATAGAAGAAATTAAATCAACTATTGATGAACTAAAAGAAGTAAATCTCGGGACTGAAGAACATCTAAGAAATTCTATTGATGAACTAAAAGAAGTAAATCTCGGGACTGAAGAACATCCCCGACCAACATTTATATGTTCTACCGATCAGCTAGTGGAAGATGCTCCTCCAGAATTTGAAGAAGAATTCAAATGATGACTCTACCGATCAGCTAGTGGAAGATGCTCCTCCAGAATTTGAAGAAGAAATCAAACCGACTATCAATCAGCTAGTGGAAGATGCTCCTCCAGAATTTGAAGAAGAAATTAAATCAACTATCGATGTCTACCGATCAGCTAGTGGAAGATGCTCCTCCAGAATTTGAGGAAGAAAACAAATCAACTATCGATGAACTAAGAAGTAAATCTCGGGACTGAAGAACATCCCCGACCAACATTTATAAGTTCTTTACTCAGTGATAAATAAATCTCGGGACTGAAGAACATCCCCGACCAACATTTATAAGTTCTTTACTCAATGATGAAAACTCGGGACTGAAGAACATCCTCGACCAACATTTATAAGTTCTCTACTCAATAATGAAGAATCTTCAGAGTTGGTCAGGACTGAAGAACATCCCCGACCAACATTTATAAGTTCTTTACTCAATGATGAAGAATCTTTGGACTGAAGAACATCCCCGACCAACATTTATAAGTTCTTTACTCAATGATGAAGAATCTTCAAAGTTGATTGAATTGTTAACAGAATTCAAAAATTCCTTCGCCTGGAGTTATGATGAAATATCAGGATTATCAATGAAGTTGCAGTTCATAAACTCGGGGTAGACAAAGATATAACCCCAATAAAACAAGCCCCAAGAAGATNGGACCAGTCGATGATTCGGAATTTTGCATGGTTGTTTTTGGTGAGAATTGCCTCGATATAGAGGATGACTCTGCCGATCAACTAGTGGAAGATGCTCCTCCAGAATTTGAGGAAGAAATCAAATCAACTATTGATGAACTAAAAGAAGTAAATCTCGGGACTGAAGAACATCCCCGACCAACATTTATAAGTTCTTTACTCAATGATAAAGAATCTTCAGAGCTGGTCAAATTGTTAATAGAATTCAAAGATTGTTTTGCCTGGAGTTATGATGAAATGCCAGGTTTATCAATGGAGGTTGCAGTCCATAAACTTGGAATAGACAAAGATATAACTCCAATAAAACGAACCCCAAGGAAGTGCGCCTTGAAATTGAACAGCAAGTCATCGCTGAAGTAAAGAAGTTGATAAATGCCAAATTCCAGTCCATAAACTTGGGATAGACAAAGATATAACTCCAATAAAACAAGCTCCAAGAAAAATGCACATAAACTTGGGATAGACAAAGATATAACTCCAATAAAACAAGCTCCAAGAAGAATGCGCTTTGAAAAATTGAACAGCAAGTCATCGCTGAAGTAAAGAAGTTGATAAATGCCAAATTCATACGAGAAANGATGATTAAGAATTTTGCATGGTTATTTTCGGTGAGAATTGTCTCGATGTAAAAGATGACCCTACCGATCAGTTAGTGGAAGATGCTCCTCCAGAATTTGAAGAAGAAATTAAATCAACTATCAATGAATTCTACCGATCAGCTAGTGGAAGATGCTCCTCCAGAATTTGAGGAAGAAAACAAATCAACTATCGATGAACTAAGAAGTAAATCTCGGGACTGAAGAACATCCCCGACCAACATTTATAAGTTCTTTACTCAGTGATAAATAAATCTCGGGACTGAAGAACATCCCCGACCAACATTTATAAGTTCTTTACTCAATGATGAAAACTCGGGACTGAAGAACATCCTCGACCAACATTTATAAGTTCTCTACTCAATAATGAAGAATCTTCAGAGTTGGTCAGGACTGAAGAACATCCCCGACCAACATTTATAAGTTCTTTACTCAATGATGAAGAATCTTTTCCTCCAGAATTTGAGGAAGAAATTAAATCAACTATCGATGAACTTAAAGAAATAAATCTCATACTGAATAAAGGAAGAAATCAAATCAACTATCGATGAACTTAAAGAAGTAAATCTTGGAACTGAAGAACATTNCCTAAGCAAATGTCAAAAGACAAACTACAATTTTTTGAGAAATTATGGAATGCTAAAAATTGCACTCCAAAAGCAAAAGGCTTTTTGCCCCTAGCCTTTTTAGTATCTTTGAAGGTCAAGGCATATATGGTGTCCTGTAAAGTAGCCACTTTTTTATCAAATTCTCAAACGTTTTGATTGTACTCATCTTTAGCAAGATGGAAATAGGGCCTGCTATTTTGCCCATGAGAAGTGCAATCTCATGTTGTTCTTGAAACTGAGGTTCGCACTGCAAACTCAAGTTGCGCCAATGAATGGTGAACTCCAACAACGACTCGGCAGAACCCTATCGGGCTAACAACAAATCACTCAAAGTGACTCAGTGGTGTGCTCCTGCAAAGCATTTGACAAATGCATCTTCTAGTTCAGTGAAGGTCTTGAATGAGCCATTAGGTAAATTGACATACCATTCAAAAGCAAACTTTGCCAAATTGGTGATGAAAAGTCAAAGTAAAAGGGCGTCGTTGTTGCCAACGTTGCAACAAAGTGATCTAAATTGAGCTATATGTTGGTGAGGATTTCCAAAGCCCTCAAACCTTTTGAAATGAGGGGGTACAAACCCGGACGGTACGAACTATATTCATATGCCTCGAGATAAGGTCTTCCCCTTCACACAATAGTCTCACCTTGTTGGGCTGCCAATACAGCCTTGAACTTGGCATCAACCAAATGTAAGTGTGAATCAGTGAAGATATGGTCATGCTAAGCAACATCAGAAGAAGTGGCATGACCATGCCGAGAAGGCGCCAGAGGCACCGAAGGAACAGCGGGGTGTGCCTCACCCGGAGTGGGGAGGGAAACACCATTAGATCTCACTCTTTCATTCTGCAGTGCCACTATTTGGGCAGCAGAAAGGGAGAGCTGGGCTTGCAAGTGAGCGATCAACTCATCTTTGATCTGATCATCTAGATCAATCATGGGGCCGCCATGAGCTTCAAAAGTCTTATGTTGGTCATCCTCGACGGGATCAGGGGTATAAACCTCAATATTTGAGCTCTGGGCCCGAGTGGTCACGGTCATGACCTGACCAGTAGCCATCTCAAAGTCATGTATTTCCTCACTAAGGAGGTCATCCTTATCAAGGAAACCTTCTGACATATCCAAAAATTTCCCAGACGGGTCACTCGGGGTAAGAAGGCAATCCCCAGATAAATTGCCTTTAAGATCGATATGAGGCACCATTTTGGGATTGACTGGAGGAACGATTCCCCTGGGGGATTGACTCAAAAGTCTCCAAAATCGAAGCTATAGCCTTGATAGGAGAGGAAGTGGGTGGCTTTTAAAACCAATGCCTCCTAGGTCGGTCAGGACGATATCCCTCCCACAGATACTTGTTCTGATACAAGTAGTGGGAATGACCTTGGGCACGTGCCGCAGAACTTTCACCATCCATAACAAAGGTGCTTAAATTATTTTTAGTCAAAAAAGAAGAAGAAGACACATAAGCAGCAATATTTTTTTCTTTATTAATTTTAACTGGTACATCAGGTGCGGACTGTGCCGCTACAACAGTAGACCTGACAGCAGGTACAAACTCTGGTGCATTGGGATTGAGCGCCACGCTGGGAGTTCCTAACACCCCGGTGAGCCTAACCTCATGTGCAATAGAAGGAGACCCCTCGGCAAGTATTAAACTGGATAATAGGTATGAACTCTGGTGCATTAGGATTGAGCACCACGCTGGGGTTCCTAACAACATCCCGGTGGGCCTAACCCCATGTGCAATGGAAGGAGACCCCCTAAGCTAGTAGTAGAACGACGGGACAAAGTCCACATCCTACTATAATGACCTTGAGGGTGAGAGAAGCAAAGGAGTTCTCTCATGGCCCGCTCAAACTTCTCAAAAATCTGAGCGAGGAGCTTACTCTCAAAAATGGGCCCTTTTCCCCTCAAAGAGGAAACGACCCCCATAATTTTCTTAGACAATAAGCTTGTGGTAGCCTTATCAATATGGACAGCAGGTTTGAGATGACCTGCACCACCATGAGGAGGATGATCTTTTTTGGTGATCCTAGTAGAGACATAGTCTTGACAATCATAAAGCACAGAAAAGGGGTTCCGATCCGTGGGAGTCGGGGACTCTTCGTGAATTGGAATTGAAACAGTAGGAGTAACAGCTTGCTGTTGGGCCCTAAGAAACCTGTTTCGGATTCTCCAGGCCTTCCTGCCCAACTTGGTAGCAGGACCAACCTTAGAGGGAACCGGGACCATAAGGTCCAAGACCGCAGCAGAAGACTCTTCATGGATTGTAACAGAAACAGTAGGAGTAACGACTTGCTGTTGGGCCCTAAGGAACCTGTTCCGGTTTCTCCGAGCCTTCCTGCCCAACTTGGGAGCAGGATCAACCTCAGAGGGAACCGAGGCCACAGGGTCCGAGACCACAGCAAGGAGACAAGAGTAGCAGCAGTGTAGCCAGAAGACTGACCCATCAAAGGCAGAGAAAATTCATAAAAACATGGAGGGATAGCCTGGCAGCCTGGAGAAGACTGAAGAGCACTACGACACATCACCATCGGGTGCAGGCCTCTTCTTTGACGAAGGGGCAGGCTCGGCGTGAGCTACCTTAGCAATAGCAACTCTATGTGCTCGACTTCCCTTCTTAGGGAGAGGGCACAGAGCAACAGCCTTAGAAGGCGTAGGATTACCCAAGGTAATCTGAATAGGGTGCTCAAAAGAACCAAAGTTTATAGTACCTTTGGGAGCACAGAAAATATTAGAGGAAAAGGAGACAGAGTTCCCCCCAGTAGTAGCGATCTTCATGACTCTCTCTCTCTCGCCTTGTCTGCCAAGAAAAAAGAGACATGATCAACAAAAAAGAAAGGTTGAGAAAAATCAATAAATATAACAAAAAAAGTACAACAACACAGACACGTTCCAATATGCAGTGACTCAACGTGTTGAGTGTGGGAATGCGAGACAAAATACGTCATGCTGCTACCCCTAGCAACTACCTTGATCGAATTTGGGTCTAGACCTTTCACCATGACCAGAGGCTCAATCCTTAGCCTCCTTGGACCTCCAAGAATATGTTGAGCACCTCTGATTGAAGCTTCCCTTCTCAGAGTAAATGTATTTAACTTTCCCTCTTCCCGAGCCTATTTTGATTCTCCATTTAATTATAATTCATTTAATAGCATGTTTACCATATGGATGTGTTCATCACACTTAGACAAGTCCATAGGATCAAACCCCACGAGATTTGATTGAATCTAGAGGGAGATCTTAAGGTTTTAGTGTGGATTGTTCTCAGGTTAGCCTATTTGAGGACGATGACAAGGAGTCGTTCGATCGCGCGTTTATCTTGTTAACAGACGAAATCTGCCCGGATGAACTCTTGATGCGTGAACCGTGAGCCTTGTGGCATGCTAAGGTGGAATGCACAACAAATTAGAACGTGTCATGTCGCCGTTCGGAGCTTCCTAGGATGAGGTAGGGTAGCGCCGCGCGTTTAAATAAATAAATAGAGAATTAAATAAATCAGAAAATGATCCCTAACTTCAAAAATTCATATCTTGGTGTAGAAAAATCACAAAAATAAAATAAAAATACTCTCTTGCTCAGTAAATAGAGGAGAAAAATGTGGAAATGGTTTAAAGTTTATTTAATGCATATTTTAGTTTTAATTAATTAAATACTATTTTGAGTCTTTTGATTCTTCATGCATGTAGACATTTCACTATGACTTGAAATTTTGGCATGTTGTTACCTCTGTCATTGGGAACATTCTCTGATTTTTCCAAAGTTAGAGAAGATCTTTAGACAAAGATCCATATTTTCCAAGTTTATATCTATTACTTGCATAGATTAATCATAATAATTAGCATGCTATTTAGAAAAATTTAAGAAAATTTTGGAAGGTTTTTTTGTGACCAGAGAACCCTTTGTAAAATATTTCATGGGCTAAGTCATTAAGAATACACTTAACTTTCACAAAACCCTAAAACATAAAGAAAATTAATTTGAGAAACACAAACATCTAAAGGACTTAGTTTTTAATCTCTACTATAATTTGATGTTCAAAGAACTCCCCATAAAATTTTAAAATATTTGGAGCTTATTTGATAACTCAAATTGATTTTTTAAGTTAAATACCGTCTTGACATTAAAATGATTTTTAATAATTAAAATGCAACTTAAAAAATCATAAGATCTATTTTTGGGAGTTCTCTATAACTAGAGGAGTTTTTTTTTTAAAAAAAATTGTAAATAAAATAAAAACTTCACTTTTAAGCCTATTTTAAATATTTAAATAATTAAAAATTAATAAAAATAAAAAAATTAATAAAATTCATAGAAATGTTTTAAATTGTTTTCTAAGCACTTAGGAGGAATTAAAATATTTTTCCTAATTTCCCAAGTGAATATATTGAATTTTAAAACTTAAAATAATTTTTTAAAGGCTAAAAATGAATTTTTCTTAATCTTTCACTTAACAAATTCTAATAATTCAAAGGAAAATCAAAAAAATGTGAAATATGTTCCTCTAGGTATCATGACCTCAGGGAGATTTAATAAAAATGCAAAACTTAATTTTCCACATTTAAAATACTTTGTAATTAATAAATACTCCAGAACTTGAAATAAGTCTAATAATTAAATAAAACTAAAAAAAATGAAATTTTGTCTAAGTGTTTCTCTGGTATAAGTCTAAGTTTAGTAAAAATTTTAAGTGATTAGGCTTTGCCTTGATCAAATTATGGAATTTTCTTTGAAAAATCCTATTCTTGCATATAAATAAATATATAAATTAAATTAAAATTTAAAAAATCATATTCTCTCCTCTGATGTCTTAATTGACCGATGAGTGGGGTGGGATGCAAATTTCAAAGTCATTTGAATTAAATTTGATGAATTATGAAGTATTAGGGCCATAGGGGCAAGAGTGTAATTTTAGAAATTTAGCCTTAATTAACATTTAGACTTAATTCAAGAAAGGGAAATGGGCAACCTTTGATCTTAATTAACATATTTGGATGATTGAAACACAAGGGATTAATTGGTAGAAACCAATCTCACTTTTTCCAATTAAAGGATAAATTTGAAATTTCCTAGATGATTAAAATTTGGGAGTCTACCAAATTAAATGATTCTAGATATAGGAGTATAATTTTTGGTGTTAATAACTAACTAATTTAATACCTCTATCTGGTTTCAAATGACTTTCAAAAATGAATCATCATCACTTAAAATTCAACTTTAAAAATATATATATATAACTAAGACATCTATCAAAAGTCTAAAGGGCTTAGTAGTGACCTAGGCTAACCCTACTCTTAGGGATAATTGAAACATCAATTTTCATTGAGCATTGGAGATATTTACAGGATAAATTATTAAGCAACGTAATAAGTTTAAATGAGCTCGAGGCTTTTCACCAGGCAGTGAAGGGAAAGCATGGACCTGCATTTTTCTCCTGACCTGTTGGATACCATGAAGGTCTACTAAACTTAATATGTTTTGCTTAACAAAAATCAACCTTAATCAAACTAATGGGGACTCACCAAGATATGATTTAGGATTTGGTAGATCATCGAAACCTTATTTTTCTCACTTCATATAAAATTCCCTTACATGCATTTTTGAGTTTCAGGTGGTGGAAAAAGAAGTCTCGTCAGGTACGCTTTTACAGTTTACAGTACTGTCCTTTTTCTAACTTTCCATATTATACTTTGTATGCTTACAAAACTTGCATGCTAAACAACAATGTCACCCTGCATGCAAACCAAAACTCCTAGGATAACCACAAAACTAAAACCAAAACCAAAATCAAATCTAAAATCAACAAGATAAAATTCACTGCCACAACATTCAAAATATAAGATAACTCAAAATTTAATCACAAACATCATGAGACAACAATTGCAACTAAATTAAGACCTCTCTATTGGATGATCGAGAATCCCTTGGAGGAGGTAACCTACGGTTGCTAATGAGGCTTTTCGGCTAAATGAAAGTATGGAACTCATTAAGTTGAGTTTAGTAAATTCATTTGGACTAAGTGAATCCATGAAATACTCATTAAGTTGAGTTTAGTAAATTCATTTGGACTAAGTGAATCTAATAAAAAATAGTGGTACCAGAACGAGGGAACCGTAAGATTATAACTAGTGTCTCTCTAATCAACTTTAGCATGCCCCATAATATTTAAAGAACTTCAACCATAGGGTCATCTGATTTCACATCATAACTTGACACCCTAGAAAACTTAAACTCGTCACCGCAAGGAGCTTGGAGCTAGCATTGTGGGCAGCACGACCATCTTCAACAGCAAAACCTGTCTTCCCCAGCTAAAAAAATTTCCTTAGAACTAAAACAACAAGTCATAGGATTTCGAGATTTTTTGCTTATACAACGTAAATCCTCACCTTATCTTTAGGCCTTTGTACAGCTCTGCTATACAATATAAGCCCTAACTCATCTTAAGATTCTGAGGTTGTCACCCTTCACAACCTAAACTCTCACATCTTCCAGGCTATTTGTGTGATTATTTTACACAAATGTAAGCCCTAAACAAATAAAATTTACAGGATGAAACACTCAAATAATTTTTCCTCAAAACTGAAGCCAAACAATAGGATAGACTGAGAAGTCACTGAGGTTCTCCTCTGGATCCATGAAATCCCCTAGTTCTTCCTCCTTTAGATTCCAAAAAAAGAAAAAAAGGATCCAAGTTTAAGTCAATCCTATTTCACACCTCTTTGTCTGATTTCATTGAAAAGTCCTATCTTTTTGAACTTCTTGAAGATAATATTCCCTGATTTTTATCGAGAGTTTTCTTAAGTGACTTTGGTTATCTAAGATATAATTAACTATAGGGGCTTGCCCTTATAGGAAGCTTGTTCCAACCCAGCTTAATAAAAACCCTATTTACTTCTTCATATAATAGGGCAAATCGTTGAAAAATAAAATGATTTCGTAGATCAAACAGATGTCATATATTTCTTAGTTTATTTGATCGAGCCTCATCCTCAAGTCTTGTATTTATCCTTTAGGATAGATATAGGGTAGTGCTCTTTCATTTAAACTATAAAAAATATGGGGTCAGTTTGATTTCATATTTTTCTAAACAGTGCTCTTTCATTTAAACTATGAAAAATATGAGGTCAGTTTGATTTCATATTTTTCTAAAAATTTTTAAACTATGAAAAATATGGGGTCAGTTTGATTTCATATTTTTCTAAACTTAAATCTATATCTAAATTAAAATGTCCTTCCAAGGCAGATGACGGGATTTCGATTTCGGTGACCGACAGCTTTTTACGGGCAACTCCACAACCAAAATAGTGCTGACACATCCAAACAAAATCGGATTGAAGTTCCTCGAGAAAAAAAAAACAACATCCATGAGTAGAATCTCTATGTAAGCTACCTGTAACTAGAGAACCAAAAAGAACATTTTTTATTTTGGGGTCAAAAGTCTCCTAGAGGAACGTATTTCTACTGGTTAATTACATCTTAGAGGATACCCAAGAAGGCTTTCGATGGAAGGAGTTTCCCTTTATCATTATGAACCTAGGGTATAGGTTATCAAAAAGTGATTATTTTGTATGGAACATTCTCGATGTTGTAATGCTCACGCTGCACCATCGGGCGGAGAATGAATCTCCCACATCCAAATGGGTAGTGGCTTCTCAACTCACAAAACCTACAAAATAATCATAAATCACTTCAATGGGGGTATCCCAATACGTCATAGCACATCCAAGCCATAAGGACGGAGAACAAATCATCGTATCCCGAACAGGCAGTAACTTATCGGCATCGGCTCGTCAAAGTGACACCAATGAAGTTAAAGGAGCAGAAGTGACTCAACGGGGGTAGTCAAAAGATAGTAAAGAGTAATCCTAAGATGTAGAGGTAGCCAGGTCGGGGTACCACAGACCTATCATCCCAATCCACTAGGACCTTAAGTCTACCTGATCATGAAGACAGTCGGCCAAACACAACCTGAGATCCCCGGTCAGCAATCCATTAATTGCATCATCCACGGGAACATCAATATTCCTAAGGTCAAAGGAAGGAAACTCTATCTAATGACTATAAATTGGAGCACCAAGAGGTGGGACTTATACCTATCGAAGTGGCAAGGATGCCTCAGGAAAGAAGAAAAAGTGGATGTTCAACTTCAAAGCTAGAAACACTCCAAACAAAAGAAATTACACTCCGTCTGGGTTGGGGAGCCTTCTAACACCCTAGGCGTACTAGATAACCACCTATATGAAGGCATATTGGGCCAGTAAGGTTGAAAAGTATGGGTACTCCTCCTCAAAACATGCAAATATGAATGAAGTTATCTAGAGCGGTTCTAAGTATTGTAGAGGCTCTATTAATATATGCAAGAAAGTAAATGTTGTAATTTTTTAAATCCTGAATATTTTAATCCTAAATTTTAATTAACTTGAATATTTTATTTAGGATTTTGCATAAAATTAGAAATTTAAGTCCTAAAGTGCCTATGTTGTATCGTGAAACCCTAGATAAAACACATAAAAAAAACAAGGAAAATACATGCAAGTGTAGTCATGCAACATGATGTAAAAAGAAAAAAAATAAAACAAGTCAAATCAAAATAATAAACAGGTTGGTGTCACTGGGTCGGCAACAAATCCCCATAAAAAAAGGCGGTCAGACTCGCATATACTTGTTTGGTCATAATTCTATACATCAATATAAAATACAGAATTAAGATACGGGGCGCGAGCATCTGCTCTTGGTCCCCTCCACATGGTTCCCGTGCTAACGTCTCAAAACCCGTGCTTGTATCTTATTTCTGTTACAAGACTCTCCTAGACTCTAAAAGTACATAGAGAAAAGAAAAGTCTCAATCCTGCATGAAAAAAAGTGTCAGCGGGAAAACTGACATGCAAATAACGTATAATGATTCATGCTTTAAAAGTGGAGGAGCTAATAACACATGTAAGCAAAAGTGTTATAAATCATTATTTGCTCCCCCTAGAGCGGTACATGTGTGCGTGCATATAAATAGCATGGCTCCCTGCAAAAGAATGCCATAACACACTACCATACATATGCAGCATGCAGTCACACCAAAAGTACAATGCAAAAGAAAGATGTCTATCTAGGGCAACCAATCTAGCAGAGAACAATAGTAAGACATTAAAAAGACTACCTAACATCATTAATCCTAGCCAAGCACACCATCTAATAAAAAATACATCAACCTAGTATCTAAGTGCGGGGTAAGTCTGGGTATGGTATGACTTTGACGGGGTCATTTTTCTGGTCTCATCCTAAGGATCTAAAGAATCTAAAGAGTGCTACGAAAGAGGATGACACCAGTTAGATTCATTGGATTCTTAGTAAAGTCATACTCATGTCAGTCCCAATGACTTAACTCGCATTGCTCATCGGGATTAACCTAGCAAGCAATGCTCGTTAAGGCATTGCGACCAATACGGGAGTCACTTTCCTAACGGGTCGGGCTCGCTATCTGTGCAAACATTCAAATGTAGATGATTAATCAAAACATAAGTGATGATTATACCATGGGGCAGGGATTCAAACCAAGATGGGCATAATGTAGTGGCAGTGGCTCTAAAAAGATGGTCATGCCATGGTGGCAGTAGCTCCAGGAGGTATGCCGATAAGGCGGTGACCTATAAAGAGTAGGCATGACGTGACGGTAGGGGCCCTAGAAAGATGGGGATGCCATGGTGACAGTGGACCTAGGAGTTATTTCGATAAGGTAAGAAAAACTAAGGTGGTCATACCGTAGTGGCATTGGCCTTAAGAAGATGGACATGCCGTGGTGGTAGCATCCCCAAGAGGTATGCCGATAAGGCAGTAAAAACAAAGGTGAGCATACCGTAGTGGCAGTGGCCCTAAGAAGATGGACATGCCTTGGTGGCAGCGGCCCCAAGAGGTATGCCGATGTGGCAGTGACCTGTAAAGAGTAGGCATGTCATGACGGCAAGGGCCCAAGAAAGATGGGGATGTCGTGGTGGTAAAGGCTCCAGGAGATATGCTGATAAGGCAATAAAAATAAAGGTGGGCGTACCGTAGTGGCAACGACCCCAGAAAATGTGCAACTCAGATATATGATCATAATCATGCAAATATACAGATGCAAGATGGGATGCAATAATGTATTCATGCATATGCGCTACAACATGCAAAAATACAAACACACATGCAAGAGAATATGGTGGTTCAAGTAGTTGGTCGATTGGGTCGAGGGATTCGGTCGAGCCAAAGTGTCATGTCAATCGACTCAGGGAAGTCAATTAAAATGAAGTTGTATGTCCGTCGGGTCGAGGCCGCTAGATGAAGCAAAGTGAAATACTCGCCAAGCCGGGGCGGCCGGACGAAGTGAAGTGAAATGCTCTCCTGGCCGGGGCGACCGGAGCGAAGTGAAATGTTCGTCAGACCGGGGCGGCCAAACAAGATGAAGTGACGTGTTATGTGACATGCAAACATACACATGTAATAGGGAGTCATTCTCATGCTAACAATCTCACTGAGGAACCTAGTATCGATATATAAAAAGATGATAATTGTCGCCTTTGCTTTGGAGAGGCAATTGGGGAACTTCTCTCTAGATCTCGAATGGGGAAAATTCTCCATCTCGTCATGAAACGGGCTAGCGAAAATGCTCTTCCCGATTTCACGATGCCTTTGAGCTTTATAAAATGAGTTGATGACTTGCATTTTCTCATTTTGCAAAGATCTACTTTTCAATCTTTCTAAAAGATTGTGACAACCAAAGCAAAGGGGAGCGAAGGGAGCTCCAACCTCTAGGATTTTTCTGTTAGGGCTATGATACACCTAAAAATGTGCTATTTTTTATGTTTTATTTTATAATGATATTGCACTTTAAAGGTATGTTTTCTTATTTTTTTGTTGTAGGTACATCTGAAGAATTTGGTGTGATTGGAGCAAAATGAACAAAAATGGACCAAAATGGAGCAACCCGAAGCAAATCGGGTCAAATCGGGGCACGCCGGAGCCATGAGACCTAAAACAGACACTTAAGTGCCTATGCCCAGTGCTTAAGAGCCCAAAATGGAGCTTAGGCACCACCAGACAGAGAGGGGGGCACTTAAGCGCCCCAGAATCGGCGCTTGGGCGCCTGTGACAGTTTTCAACATAACTTCTGTAATATACGTCAGATTTGGATGATTTTTAAAGCGGTGCTTCATGCATCTCCTGGTTAATTCATTGGAATTGATAAAATGGAATTTCTATAAGAATTTGGTGTGGTTATATGGAGTTTTTAAGAGGCACTTAAGGCATCATTTGGAAGATTCAATGAATATGGACAGTTTTGAAGAGACACTTAAGCATCTCTTGGGAAATTAAAAAAAAGGCTTGGAAATGTTTTTAAAATATCTCTTAGTCTCTTGAATTAATTAGAAGCAGAGAAGAAGGCTTGGAGAAGAAGAAGAATGCTTTGGCGTGAGCCCAAAGTGGGGCGACAAGGTGAGAAAGAGAGAGAGTGTGTGAGATTTCTTCTTTTCTTTTCACTTTATTCTTAGAGAGGATTGTAAGGAGATTACTTTTGCTATACAAGGAGAGTATGATTTCTTTTAGAGATAAGTTTTTTCATTGTATTTTGATTTGAATATAGTACTTTGTTTGTATGTTTTCAAAGAGTTATTCAATGAAAAGTTCTTGTTGTTTCTCCATGTGCAGTGAGTAATTTTCTTTAATCTTCCCTCTTGTAATGAATTAGTATGCATGTGTAGGATATAGAATTGTGTAGAGTGAGAAGATATTGTGATGATTTTTACTTTGTTCTTCATTTACATGTAAACTTGATTAACTTGCATGTTAAAATATGTTGTGAGAACATGTAATATCCGAGATGGTATTGTCTCAATCCACTGTGGTATAATCACATGAGATTATATGGATGAGAATGTAGTCCATATAGTTAAGTACAAATAAATAGGGAAATAATATTTAAAGGGTGTAGAATTAGAGGACTTTAGAGTTACAAGCTAAAGCCCCTAATTTGGTCTATTATTTTAGGTTTCGATGCGAGATGTTAGCCTCCAGGTGGAGGGATAAGAGGGAACTCTATAGTGAGAGCTAGTATCTTCCCTTCGTAGCCCGTCTTCAAAAATATTAAAACTTTAGATTAATCAATGTTCTTTATAACATCTCTAGTAAAGGTAGAGAATATAATTTCTCCTATTTGTCACAATCTCTATCATTACTTGTTTTACTTTTACACATGTCACTACTTTCATTACATGAGGAGTACTTTTAATATATTAAAAACCCCACTTTCTAATTTACACTAATTATTTTAATTTAGATGTAGAAGTAGTATTGTAGTGGTAGTTTTATGATAAAATTAAAACCAAAGTTTATCAACCTTCCAAGCTAGGGCGTGTTATTCTAGACTAGAACTTCTCTTGAAAGCTAATGTGATTAACCTTGATCTCAGTGGGATTGATATTCGGGGTTTAATCAGAAAGCCTTATATTACTTGATAACAATACGTATATTTGCGTAGAATCCCTAGAAATATAATTAAAATCTTACTTTTCTTGGGATCAAGTTTTCGGTGTCATTAATGGGGATTAAAATCTTCAAGTAGTAGTGTCAACTTCTTAAATTCTACATATAAAAAAGAATATCTGGATCAAGTTTTTGGTTCCGTTGTTGGGGATCGTAACGATTGATCTTGACTTTTAGGAGAATTTTAGTTGAAGTAATTAGGCTTAGACTTAAAATCGGTAGTGTCTTAAAAAAAATTTTTGTGTGAAAAGTGTTTTTTGTATGAAAAGTGTTGTAAAAAAAACTGTTTGTGTGAAAAATAAGGTGTTTGTGAAAATGCTATATAGTGTTGAATATATTTTTTGTTTTATTTGTTTAATTATTAATGTATTATTTGTTGTGTTGCATATGTGAAATAAAGGATCTGGAAGACTTATGTCTTATGATCCCGAGTTAGAAAAAAGAAAAAAAATCAAATAATAGAAAGGGATTTGAAAAACTAGAAATGGAAATGGAAAACATTCAAAATAATAACTTAGAAAATCATCATAAATCATTGAGAGATTATGTAAATTCTGCGACAGATGAAATTCACTCAAGTATACAAACCCATGTCATAAAAGCTGGATCGTTTGAAATAAATCCATCGATTATCCAACTAGTGCAGAACAACCGGTTTGGGGGAACTCCTTCGGAGGATCCGTATTTACACTTATCAAATTTTCTAGAACTTTGTGCTACATTTCATTATAACGGCATGTCAGACGATGCTGTTAGACTAAGGCCGTTTTCCTTTCCTTAAGGGATAAGGCTAAAATATGGTTATACTTATTAGCACCTGGCTCTATTAAAAATTGGGAGGAGTTAACTCAGAAATTCTTAGCTAAGTATTTTCCACCTTCAAGGTCTACAAAACTTAGAAACAATATTATCTCATTTTGTCAGTATAAAGGGGAATCAATATACAAAACCTAGGAAAGATTTAAGGAACTCCTAAGTAAGTGTCCACATCTTGCTCTGCTTGATTGGTTAATCATTCAAACATTTTACAATTGGTTAGTAGGATCCCTTAGGTCTGTAATTGACGCTGTCGCCGGTGGATCATTAATTTCAAAATCATTTGATGAAGCATATGCGTTAATTAAATAAATTGCTACAAATGAGTTTCAATGGCCCTCTGCAAGGGTAAATGATAAAAAGGTAGCCAGTGTTCATGATACAGATGCGATTGTAATTCTTGCATCTCAAGTTGCTACAATATCAAGGAAGTTGGACCAATTTAGAATGAACCAACCTCAGTTTACTCCAGCAAGTGAGGAAAGTTAATTAGGGCATATGATTAATTCTAACTTGTCATATAAGACTTTAAATACCATAAACAACCCGTACTCTGACTTTTACAACCCAAGTTGGAAGAACCATCCCAATTTTAACTGGTATCATATTATTTGTGGTGGAAACCAAAAATGGGAAAATAATCATGCAAATCCTTATGGAAGTTGGAATAATCTAGACCTTCAGATCCACCAAACCCTAACAAAGATCAAAAAATTTGAGGATAAGAAGATGTATATAGAAAAAGCGGTATTGCAAATGGGAAACCAGTTGTAAGGTCAAAATGCTGCGATTAGAAACATAGAGAATCAACTTGGACAAATTGCTAATTTACTTAGCAATAGACCCCAGGGAACACTTCCTAGCAACATTGAGATCAACCCTAAAGAGAAGAATAATGAACAAATAGATGTTTCCCAATTAAGAAGTGGAAGAGAGATAAAGGATGTGGTTAGAAAAGAGAAAGAAGTTGTGAGAAAAACAAAGGAAACTAAAAGACCTAAAGAACATGTTTCTAAGGATTTGGAAATTTTAATATCTCCAACTAAAATTAATTTAGAAATACCACCACCTCCATTTCCTCAAAGACTTAGATAGCATGAGTTGGATAAACAATTTTCAAAGTTCATGAAAGTACTTAAAAAGTTAACAATAAATATTCCTTTCGCTGAAGCTTTGGAACAACTGCCAAGTTATGCAAAATTTATGAAGGAGATATTAAATAAGAAAAGGAAGTTTGGGTATTACGAGATAGTTGCACTAAGTGAGGAGTGTAGCGCTATATTTCAGAAAAAGCTTCCTAAAAAACTTAAAGATCCTTCTAGCTTAACAATTCCTTATGCAATTGGAGAAAGATTATGTGGAAAAGGTGTATGCAATTTAGGATCCAACATTAATGTGATGCCTCTATCTATATTTAGAAGGATAGGTTTAGTCGATATTTCTCCCACTACTATAACCCTTCAGTTAGTTGATCGATCTATCATTTATCCAAAAGGGGTTATAAAAGACGTGCTTGTTAAAGTGAATAAATTTATCTTTCCTATAGACTTTATTGTGTTAGATATGGAGGAAGATAAATAAAATCTAATTATTTTGGGGAGACCTTTTCTTGTTAATGGACAAGCTATGATAGATGCACAAAAAGGAGAGTTGACTATGAATATTAATGACCATGAAACCACTTTTGATATTTTAAGGACTATGAAGTATCCAGCTGAGAAAAAAGATGATGATTATTTTTGAGTAAATGAAATTGATTCTCTAAGTAAAGACCATCTCCAAGAAAGTTTTGAGGGTAAGTTAACAGATGAGATCGAATTGGACTTTCATGATGAGTTGAAAACGTTGTTTAAAGAAGACTATATGTATGTTCAGGAGAGGTGCAAAATGATGGACATTACCGAAAATAATAAACTTTTAATTCCATCTATTGAAAAATCTCATGAACTTAAGATGAATGTACCCCATACAATTTTAAAGCCTACCTATTTAGGGAATTCATCTACATCACCAGTCTTTATATCTTCAGATTTGACTCAATCACAAGAAGAACCTGAATTGAATGATGAAATCAGTAAAAGATCTCCTAAGAAAGAGTTATTTAAAATCATTGAATGACATATTCCGTGGTATACATACAAAATGAATGAGATTCTGATGCTTGGGAAACCAATGTAAACATTGGATACATCGGGTCATCCATGTTATACCAAGCACTTCGTGGGAGGCAACCCATGGTTATCTTTGTTATTTATTTAGTGTGATTGTTGTTATGTTAGATTGGATATTAGTGAGATGTTGGACTTTGATCTGTGCTTGATATGTAAGAATGGATTGAATTAATGTTGTGAGGTAGTTGCTTCATCATGAATATATTCGTATATGATTTTTGGTAGTAGCAGGTTGACGAGTTTGTTACGACTTAGTTCTCAACAGGAGCTGAGCATGACCTTGAAGTATGTAGAGTTTAGACTTAGACCACTCCATGTAAACTGTTTTACTTCCTTTATCTGACTTTGTCTTCACTGAGTAAGGTCATGAACGAACTTAGTGAACAACATCTGAATGAACTGTACTATTTTTATTTATCAGAGTGTATATACCTTAGACTTAAAGTGACCTTGAATTGGCAACACATGTGGGAATTCTAGTCCATAGAAGATAACCATATAGAGTTTTATAATACACCAATGTTATTAGTGTAGTTTCATCCGTTAGAAATTGAAAGTAATGAGGGGAAATGTGAGTAGAAGGGAGATCAAATAAACCTCAGTTGTTGTTTGTTTATGAATCTGTGAGTTTATGTATTGGACTTTGTGTGTCTAGGTTTATGAGTCAAGTTGAATGAGTCATTGAGAGATGACAAAACTTATCTCAATATTTTGAACTTGTTAGCATCCAACAATTTCTTTACAAAGTTTAAAATGTGTTCCTATTTAATCTTCAATTTGTACATATTCTATTATTTAAAATTCCTTTATAGTATTATGTTAAGCATGTTTAGGCTAGATTTTCTTTCTACTAAAATGTTCTACCATGTGTTATTTTTTGATATTTTTGTAGGATGTGTAGTAAATTATAAAAGTGTTCTTTCCCCGCCACATAATTTTGTACTTCATTATTACACATGTTTGAGCTTAAGTTTGGGGGAGAAGAAAAATGTTTCGAATTTAAATCTTACATGTTTTCAAAAGTACTACAAATAAATTTGTATTTTATTTCTAATTATTATTGTTATGTGGAGTCATCTTAAGGATGTTAGAATTTTAAGTATAGGAATGGAGTAGGAAAACTTAGTTGATATTTTTGGTGAAAAGGGTGAACCTAGAGTTAAGGATATTTATTGGAGAGCTTGGGAAAATCAATACCTATCTTTAGTAGTAAAAATTGTATTTTTGAACAATTAAGGATTCTTAGAATTTTTATTTTAAAACATTTAAGGCTCTCTTAGAAAGTATTTTAATATATATATATATATATATATA
>JXCR01129044.1:18595-50799 GCA_002079205.1 Phalaenopsis hybrid cultivar | reverse complement strand
ATATATATATATATATATATATATATATATATAATAAAAGTAATAAGCTTTAACTTTAGAAGGGGATAGTGGAATTCAAAATTATTTAAGGACTTCTCCAGATATAGTAATCCTCACATAAAAAAAATAATAAATGGATAAAAAAGATCCAAAAAAAAAGAAAAAAAAGAGGCATAAAAAAGGTGAGGAGAAGCTTGAGGGGAGGTCCTAATCAAAAAATGGTTTCATTTGAGTCTTTCTGGAGTAAGGAACTTAGAACAATCCTAAGCTTGATTTTTATACTTAGATTACTAAAAATTATTTTTAAGAGAGTTCTAAGTCTAGAAAGTAAATTTCATAGAATCTGAAGTTTGAAAAATCTGCATATATTTATGAATTAGATAGGAAAATAAATTCCCAAGTTTGATGATAAATATTTTAGACCGTGGACTAGTCTAATTCACTTGAAGATCTTCTAATTTGAACTATCACATTTTTAGAACAAAATTTTAGCAATTCTAAAGGATGACCCGTTAACTCTAATCTACACAGACTATTTTAAAAATGTAGTATTACTTGAGGACAAGTAATGTTTAAGTTTAGGGGATTTTGATACGCTTAAAAATGTACTATTTTTATGCTTTATTTTATAATAATATTGCACTTTAAAGGCATATTTTCCTGTGTTTTTAGTTGTAAGTACATCAAATTGAAGAATTGGAGTGATTGGAGCAAAAGGAACAAAAATGGACCAAAATAGAGCAAACCGGAGCAAATTGGGTTAAATCGGGGCACACTAGAGCCATGGGGACCTAAACTGGACACTTAAGTGCCTGTGCCCAGCACTTAAGCACCCAAAATGGCTCTTAGGCACCACTTGATAGAGAGGGGGAGGGGGGATGGCGTTGAAGCACCCTATAATCGGCGCTTAGGTGTTGGTGACAGTTTTCAACATAACTTCTAGAATATACGTCGGATTTGGACAATTTTTGAAGAGGTGCTTCGTGAATATCTTGGGGAATTCATTAGAATTGATAAAATGGACTTTCTAGAAGACTTTGGGGTAGTTTTATGGAGTTTTGAAGAGGCACTTAAGGCACAATTTGGAAGATTCAATGAATATGAACAGTTTTGAAGAGACACTTAAGCATCTCTTGGTAAATTATAAAAAAAAGGCTTGGAAATGTTTTTAAATCATCTCTTAGACTCTTGAATTAATTAGAAGAAGAGATGAAGACTTGGAGAAGAAGAAGAAGGCTTGAGCGTGATCCCCAAGTGTGGCGGCAAGGTGAGAAAGAAAGTGAGAGAGAGTGAGAGATTTCTTCTTTTCTTTTCGCTTTGTTCTTGGAGAGGATTGTAAGGAGATTGCTTTTGCTATACAAGGAGAGTTTGATTTCTATGAGAGATAAGTATTTTTATTGTATTTTGATTTGAATGTAGTACTTTGTTTGTATGTTTTCAAAGAGTTGTTCAATGAAAAGTTCTTGTTATTTCTCCATATGTAGTGAGTAGTTTTCTTTACTCTTCCCTCTTGTAATGAATTAGTATACATGTGTAAGATATAGAATTGTGTAGAGTGACAATATATTGTGATGAATTTTACTTTGTTCTTCATTTACATGTAAACTTGATCAACTTGCATGTTAAAATCTATTGTGAGAACATGTAAGATCTAGAATGATATTGTTCTAATCAACTGTGGTAGAATCACATGAGATTGTATGGATGAGAATGTAGTCCATATAAATAAGTTTAAATAAATAGGAAAATAATCTTTAAAGGGTGTAGAATTATAGGACTTTAGAGTGACAGGCTAAAGCCCTTAATTTGGTCCATTGTTTTAGGTTTTGATGCGAGATGTTAGCCTCTAGGTGGAGGGATAAGAGGGAACTCTAGAGTGAGAGCTAGTATCTTCTCTGCCTATCTCGTCTTCAAAACTATTGAAACTATAGATTAACCAATGTTTTTTATAACATCTCTAATAAGGGTAAAAAATATAATTGCTCCTATTTTTCTCAATCTCTCTCACTACCTGCTTTACTTTTACACATGTCACTACTTTCATTGCATGCGAAGGAGTACTTTTAATATACCCCACTTTTTAATTTTCACTAAGTATTTTAATTTAGAAGTAGAAGTAGTATTATAGTAATAATTGTAGGCTAAAATCAAAACCAAACTTTTATCGACCTTCCAAGCTAGGGCGTGTTATTCTAGACTAGAACTTCTCTTGAAAGCCGCTGTGATTAACCTCGATCTCCATGGGATCGATATTCAGGGCTTAATCATAAAGCTCTATATTACTTGATAATGATACGTATACTTGTGTAGAATCCCTAGAAATATAATTGAAATCTTACTTTGTCTTGGATCAAGTTTTTAGTGTCATTACCGTGGATTAAAATCTTCAAGTAGTGGTGTCAAATTCTTAAATTCTACATATAAAAAAGAATATCGGGATCAGGCTAACAGCCAAATAGGATTCACTCGGCTATCGTAGGAAAATTAGTTGTTCAAGGGGATCCTATCCTATAGGTCACCTCTAGGAAATAATTGATCCATCACATAGGCGTGCTGCCGCGCCGGCTTACGCCGGAGCACACACACCCCGTGTGGATGATCGAACCCACACGCCTATCACATCTACATCCTAAGGCCGGCTAAGAAGTAAAATATGAAGGGGAAGAAGGGTTATACCATCTCGTAGTTTGCATGAAGCCTAAAAAAATTTGACAGGAGCTTGCACGCGAGGTAGAAGTCCCTCGTATCTTTCCGAACAATGTTGATGCTTGCTGTCCAACAACGTCGTGGTAGTCTGGCGAAATGTATGGTCACCGGAAAAGCAAGGCGGTGAGGTGGCAGATGTTAACTTGTCGGTGGTGAGCACCGAAAGCGAAGAAAATGTGGAGGGAAAGCCCAAAAAGATTGAAGCTTTCTCTTCATTGTTTTACTTCTGCGAAAACACAACATCGACGAGGCAAAATCTGGTAGGACGAAGAAAATCCAGCGGGGTTGATTGGCTAAAAGAAAAGGGAAGTGGACGGTGGTGGTGATCGGCGGTTCTGGGAAGAAGAAGAAGAAGAAGAAGCAAAAGAAGAAGAAGAAGAAGAAGAAGAAGAAGAAGAAGCAAGCGGAAGAAGAAGAAGGAGGAGGAGGAGGAGGAGGTGTCGAGAGCTGTTCGCGAAAATGGAGGGGAGGAGCGGGAGCTGCGAATCGGGGCTTCCCTGTTATGATTCGGAGGAGTCGAATGAGGAGGCCCATTTCGCAAAAAAAAGGGGAGAGATGGGTGGTTCACTAAAATGGAGAGAGAGAGAGGGGGAGTTCTGTCGTTTTGTCCTGTATATGAGCGGGATGTCGGGGAGGGATGCAATTTTTCGCATCCCTTGAGGAAGAGCCGAGTTTTTTTACCCCCCCCTTTTTATTTTTAAATTGATGCTAACAGGATGACTTAGGAATTTTTGGATTTTTTGAAAATTTTGAGTCATGTGGGACATTTTAGTAATTTTTGACAATTTTATGGGTATTTTCAAAATTTTGTGATTTTGGTGGATTTGGTCAATTTGGTCAATTTAGGTAGTGGTGAGTGATTTGAAATGACTTTTGGAAAAATTTGGGTATTTTGGGTAACTTTGGGATTTTTGGCAAAAATTAGAGTTATAGGGGTATTTTAGTAATTTGGTAATTTTAGGATAGAATGGACAAGTAAGCCATGAAGCTATGCCAAACCAATAGGAGTCATATGAGGACTCATTTTGGATGTTCAATGTGCTAGTCCTAACCCTCTTAGCCAAGGACTAGGGGTATAGGTTCACCCATATGATCTTTCCAAAAGGAGTCAGGAGACCAAATTAAAGGGGTCTTAGGCTTTGGGGTATGTAAGAAAGTAAGTGAAAGCTAGTCCAGCCAAGATCAGACCACCTAGGGTTAACCCTAAGGCTTGACCATCCTATGGGGACTCTCCTTGAGCTCTTCCATACTGACCCCACCTACTAAGTGCTAGAGATTAAGACCAACACGTGGAATCTCAAGTTGAGGAAAGAAGAGTTTATAATTTCTTATAGTGAGGTTTCCCTTTCTAGTTCTTTAGGAATAGTCAACAAGAAAGTTTTATGGCTAGACCCTAGACCACTGAAGAGTAAAAACTAGACCTCAACCAAAAATGAGGTCAACTATTTCATATTATCTTTCTTTTTTCTTTAGAAGATCAACATCATAACTTTGAGAGTAGTAGTTTATGATGAGCATTTTTTACTTACGTATCCAAAATGCAAGTAATTAAAATGTATATAGAACAATATATCCAATATTTATCAAGTTTTGACTTCATCATGTAGTCATATTAGATAAAAAAGGAGTATCAAATAAGCATGCTCTACTCAATTCTTTTTAATGGGTATTAAATTTGGAAGACACCTATTAGTTGTAGGATACCTTGAACCTTAATAAATTTCAGTTATTTGATGAAAATTATAAAAATTTTGTGATCTTATCAAACTTATTCCACTTATCATTAGATGACAACCATGCATTATTAAGATCCCACAAAACACATTCAGGAAATACTTTCTTATAATAAAATACAGAGTCAAGCATTTTGTATGTGAAGTTTCAACGCGTCGACTCATATATACATAATGAATTTGCTGTATCAAACTTATTCCAATTAAATTTGGAAGATGCCTAGACTTTCTAGTTGTAACAAAATTTCATAAAATGCTTTAGATCTCACACCTTCGCTATGTGGCGGATGTAAACCATTAAACTATATGTTAGAATATAGTTTTCCATCAAAACTAATATGGTGCACAATAATACATATATAACCATCTATTTTGCTTAATGTCCAACAATCACTAGTGAGTGAAACTCTCTAAATGAATTTCAAATGCCTTTTTAGTTTATCTTTCTCAATTTCGTACTCTTTCATACACTATTATTTGATATTAAGCCTTAAAATTTTATGATTGTATAGATTCATTGATTTCATCAAAATATTAAAATATACATGCTTGAATATCATGAAGGGATACCAAGGTATAATGATTATCTAAGCTATAATATATTTTTTTCTATTATAATCATCTACAGATGAAACAAACAAAGTAGAAAAAGAGTAGGCTTCATCAATATCGTTAGACACTGGTCAAAGAGTTTTTATTTTTAACTCTACCTTTACTTTCACTATAGTGATTAGTCCTAAATTATCTATTAATTTAAGATTTTTTAACAATTTTTTTGTTTCACAGAAGACTTTGTACAATAGTTCTATTTCTACTTTTGTAAAATCTTTCCCTTTTCTGTGACTGAAATTTCATTAAAGTGTTATCATATCTCCGATCTTCATCTTTTAACTTTCTTCTTTCATTTGAATCAATGTCACACTCACTCTAATAAGGAATGAGTGCTACATCAAAATGAGATTGACTTGTAGAGCATTAGATTTGCTTTGAGATTGAGTAGTCATTGCTTTTATAAAAAATTTGCAGCATTAAGTTAATAAAGAGCCGACAATTAAGCATACCAAAAAACAAAATCTTACTAAAATGATATTATAATTCTCGAGGACTTAGAAACTGCTCAATATATCATAAAGAAAGTTAAAAAAAAAACCCTTAAATATCTAATGCATGTGCATTCACTAATTTATAAGAAATAAGAAGAGTAAACAATAACAAATGCCATCTAAAGATTAAGACTAAAAGCAAAATTACCATTGATCGCAAATCAGAAATAAGAAATTTGATATCATTGAACATTCAAATAAATAGTCACTCACCTAAAATAAATTAACCAGTAGTCCAACACCAACAATTCATTTCTAATGCTAGTTCAAATATGGAGCAATATATATTTGAAATTACATCATTCACAGATCACATACCACCCTGTGATTTTATGATGAGTAATTAATAATCTAAAATTTGATCCGCTTGTGAGTAGCTGGATCGAAGCCGACGCGGGCCCAAAATCTTATGGAAAACAAGTCCAACCCAAGGCTTTGTCTCATGGCTTATCCGGCTCTAATTCGAATTAAAAGAATGAACAAGAAAAGCCTATCCAAGTCCAAGAATCATGTAGAATCCTAACTCTTCCCTTGCCATCTTCATGACGAGCTCGATTTTCAGCAGAAGTTCTCCCAACTCGATTCCTCCTCAGTATTTCCTGGAGGTTCCCGAGCTATTCCGTTCGCAAAGGTTCTCCATCTTCTGGCCTTCGAGGTTCCCTTGTCACGAAACGCTTTTCCCTGTGGTGAAGATTCTGAAGCCAAGAAGTGTTCGTCTTCTCCTTCGAGCTGTTGAGAGCAGCAGCACAAACCTAGGACGGGCATCGAGTTTGGGAGATGATGTAGAGGAAGAAGACGGTTTATGCCCTGTGGATTGCGTGAAGGAGTTCAAAACTGAGGAGGAGTTCTCGAGGATTCTGGAGAAGGCTAAAGGGACAAATTCTCTGGTGGTGGTGGATTTCTATCGTACGTCCTGCGGGAGCTGCAAGTACATTGAGCAGGGTTTTGTCAAGCTCTGCAAGAGGTCCGGTGATGATAAGGATTCTGTGGTTTTCCTGAAGCATAATGTGAGTATCGCTTATCTTTTTAATGTTCAAAATTGTCATGGGATCTGTGTTATGGTGTGAAATTGCTAAATTTATAACGTGATTGTCACCAAGTTTCAATCTCCACTAGTTTTCTGGTGATTTGGAGTAGAGGAGAATGTATGAATGTCAATGAAATTTTGGGTAAGAGGTTAAGGTTAAAATTCAGTCGAGTACGTTTTTAAATTGATTACTTTAGTAGCCGATGCATTGTGCATAAGCTAATATAATCCCTTTTCCGGCGAGACCTTCAGGGGTTCAATAGATTCGAGTATTCTTCAAAGCAAGAAAAAGGCTTCCTTTTCAATATTTATTTTTCTTCTCAGGAAATCTTGCGATATTTGAATATGTATGGCATCCTTCAAAAGTGCCTGAATGCTATTACAAATAATGTTTGTTGGCTGTTTGCAGCTTATAATTTCTTTCTTTTGTTGGAAAAGAAATCTGATAATATCACATAATTCTTACAAAGTGATAATTATATTCAAGCTATCGCAGAAATAAATGTAATTAAAATTTTTTTTGAAAAGACAGTCTTAGGAAGAATGAGAACTATAATAATATATAGAAATGGAAGGTACATAATTGCTAGAGGTGACTTAATGGACAAAAAATATCTATTTGGGGCAGCTGCAGTTGTTTAAAGAAATTACTGTGCTGCAACTATTTCAAGAGGCTATTGTTGGGCGCTGCTGTTGGTGAAGCTATGTATATTTTGGTTAGCTCAATTGCACATCATCTATGCTGCAACTGTTTCTGAAATAAGACCGTGTTGTCCTTATATATATGTGTTGTGTGCAGGTTAACTATTTCATAAATAACTTATACATAACAACATAAACTAATTTAAAAGATTCTTAAAAAGTCACAAAGTCCAAAATATTATATCAAAAGGTTATACATCACTTAAAAATGTGTAACACAAAAATTAAAATTGTATTATCAACAAGTAATATTATTGATATATTACTCAATATCCAAACGGTCAAGTCTATCGGAAATTTTTTTTCTAAAATTTATCTCCACTCATGGTTACTGTCTAAATTAAACTCCTAGAATTCATCAACCCAACTAAAAAAGTCTCAATCATCTGATGATCTATTTATGAGACACCTATAAAATTTTCTCTCATAATTGACTTCTTGTCGTGGTGTGAAATGCAAAATATTGCAATCAACAGTTGTAGTATATGACTGCATTAACCACTATTACTTTCCACTTCAAGCAAGTGAAACATAAGATACCAATACAAGTATTGCCACCCAAAAGCTAACCAACAACATTACACCCATAGGCATCGCTGATTACACCAACCAACAAATACATAACCCATTTTGCTCACAAATGATCTCACGCAAAAACCAAAGCACATTCAACAGTAAATCAAAGCACATAACCCTGGCTAGGCAAGCAAATCCACCCCTAAAAATTAGAAAATGAGCAAGACAATATCCTTGAATAGGAAATTTGAAATCCACCAAACGAAGAACAATTTTTTGGCATACCAAATATCATTAATCTTTTGGTATGCTAAATACAAAACATGGAATCCAAGAAATAGTGGGCTGCACAAGTAAGGCACACAATCCATTCCTCCCATCTTCCTCTAACTCAGGTGAATTCGATACAATTCTTCCAAAAGCTTCACTGAAAAACAGAGCAAAGGCACCACTACACAACCTTGTCCTCTACACAAAGACAAAAACCTCAAAGAACAAGCCCATTGAAAAAGTTGAAGAGATATGAGGAATCCGATCAAATAATGGTTTTCTAACAGACAACAAAGATCAATGTTACATAAAAAATAGTAGAGCTAGTAAGAATCCACTTGGAAATGAATATCCTAGAAATCACATAAATGACAAAAAACAATGCCACTCTAAACGCGCAGAAAGAACAATTCCATACAAATTGAAGATTTTAGAACGAACTTCCTTTTCACACAAAGAAAATCCTTCTGGATCTTAATTTCCCTCGGCTTCGTGTATGGATTCAATTGAAAAGAAGTTAGGAAACAACCAAATCACTACGGACGATGCAGGATAACTGCGTAAATATCCCTTACCAAAAATGCAGGATGCATGTGTTGACCTCGCTTTCAGTCGAGGTGTAGTTTTCCCCTCCTTAGTAGCCTAGGATCTAGCCGTAAGACCTTTCTGTTGACTACTCCTAGAAAACTAGTGAATCAGCCATTCACGTTAGCAATTCTGAACTTTTTTTCGATCGACTTGACGTACTATGTGGTAGTCTTGAACGCTATTGCTTAGCAGGTAAAGCTACTCCGAAGGAACTCAGGGAGCATTCCTATAGGACTGTCGGCCTTAGGATTGACTTTACTCGTTGATTTGGCGCCGCTGCGCTCTTCGCCGTCCTGTTTAATTGAATTCGAGCCGAGTTTTTGACGTGATTCGGGCCGCGACGCGCTTTTGACCCGATCGACGACGAGGTTGCTCGGACTACTCTGGATGACGAAACGGACCGTGCCGATGCGTCCGGAATATCGATTTTGCCTAGGGGGAACGTTTGTTTCATTGCGACGGCGCGTCTCATGGAAAATACCTATTTAAGTGTTAATTATAATAATAAATAATATCTTATTATTATTATTATAATTAATAACTTATATTAAAATCCTTAATCTAACTCCATCTCCCTCCCCGCCTCATTCTCTCGAACCAGTGGGCCTGCCTCAGCCCTAGGTTGGCTCGTTCTGTTGCCCGACCCGCTCCTTCTTCGTGCCGTTGGGGGGGTTTCGTTCCCGTGTTCGTCTGTCGCACGCGAGACAAGTTTCGCAGACGCCCATCCCTCGTATCCTGTCTTCTGCGTTCTGAGTTCGATCTTCTCTGCCGCGGATCGTATCCTCTGCGAGGATCTAATTCTCTGCCTCTCTCGATCCCTCTGTCGTATATTCTTAATCATTCTTCTCCTCCTTTATTAGAGCTCAGTTTTGGTAGCCCTAGGGGTAATGCCGAAAATTTTGGGAGAGGGGGAGACTCTGCAAAGGTTTCTGGAAGTGCTTGGAGTTGTTGTTTGAGCTTTTTTTTGTCTTTCTTTTGCTGTTTGAGAAAGAGCCGGGTCAGGTATCCCCTCCCCTTTGCTCTGCTCCTCTTTGGTTCTGACGGCTGAGGGCTGCTCCCTGTTTCTTTGTTCTGTTCGGCCAGGAATACATATTGCAAACGGCTTTATTTAGTGGATATTTTTCATGCTTAACTTACTGTTAACTGCTGATATCTTGATATGCTCGTCGGGGATGTTTTATATTCTTCATGCTACTTAGTTGAGGGTATAGGTTCATGAGGAGGCATGCTTCACCTTTTAAATTTGTTCTAGCTTCTTCTTCACGCNGGGGGGGGGACTATTATGTTTTTTTTTTCTTTCTTTCTCTTCCCCAATTAGAAATGCATGTTAAAGAAATCATAATTTTGGGGAGATTTACTCATATCTCTACTTCCTGTTACTTTACTGTTCGAATTTTAAAGAATGCATGTGTAGAGAGCTCGATTTTGGCTCCCTGTGGCTTTTCCTTGCTTGAAATACATGTTATGAGAAAATTTATTTAATTTGGAAAGCCTTGTAACTTGTTTTGAAGACTTGGTTTAGCTCCCCGTGAGGCATCCTTTTGCTCAAATATCTGTTGGAAACTGTTTCATGCTTGGAATAGTTAGGTTGGTGGCCCAAATATGCTCTCTATGCTGTTGTTCTTATTTAAGATGTATATTGACTCCATATCTTGATGTTTCAAAGGCATGCGGGTTGTACCTTGACTTTGGATGGCTCGGTTTTACCTTAAGGTGGCTGGAGATTTTAATTTCTGTTGAGAATGAGCTTTTGGTTTTTGCTGAAGCTTTGTCCTAACTGCTCAAACTTTGCTTTTGGGCCTTGAAGGGTTCGGTTTGGCTTTGTTTGGGGGTTCGGTTTGCTTTCCTTAGCTCCTACCCGAGAGGTAGCTTGGGAGTTTGATTTGGTTTGTCCTTAGTCCTACCCGCGAGCTTGTTGGTAGGTCATTTGGTTTGGCTTTGGCCCCTGCTGGGCTCGGTTTTGGCATCTTGTGAGTGTTTTTGGCTTAAATATACATATTGTGGAGGAATTTATTTTTGATTTGGAGAAGTTCAATAGCTATTCTTGTTTGAAACATATGGTAGTCCTATATTTTGATGTCTTGAGAGCATAGCGATGTTATCTAGTCTTAGTTGTGGCCTGGGTTTGAACGTTAGTTGTGGCTCGGTTTGGCTCTGGCTGGGGGCTCGGTTTTGCCTTGTCCTGCCCCTACCCGAGAAGTGGCTTGGGTTTTGATTTTTGTTAGTTTTAGCTCCTACCCGAGAGCCTGTTTTGGCGTACTGTGTTGTCCTTATTCGAGAATGGTCAGCTGGTTTTGATGGATTGGTTTGGAAGTTTATAAGGATGCAGTTTTTTATATTTGCTTGGTTCCTAGCCGTGGGTTTGTGATGTGGTTGAGTTAGTCTCCCCCTTTGGTTCTACCCGTGAGCTTTTTGGTGGGTTATTTGGAGTCTTTTGGCTCTTTCTTGCTGTACTTAATTAGTTAATATTTTGTTGATGAATCAAGTTTGTCATCCCAAAAATTATAATCATTTTAATTATCCTTTTATGTATGTCGAGGGACCATAGCAGCCACTAGCGGTTCTTTTGGTTGCCTCGACCGTGAGCCTTAATAGCTCCCCCTTTTCTTTTTGGTTACCGTGAGCCTTGTTGTTTCTTAGATTGCCTTTGGTCATGGGCCTTAGCAGCTGTCCCTTGCTGCCCTTAGCCGTGAGCCTTAGTAGTTGACTCCCTTGTGGGTTGCCTTGGCCGAGAGCCTTACCTGCTGTTCATCTCTTTGTATTGACCCCGGCCATGAGCATTTATTTGGTTATATGGGAAGATTTTATGCTTATTTAATATATGAGACTATTTATTTATTTGAAAGTTGGAAGACCCTGATTTTTGTATGGGTTTAGAAATATTAGTGGTTGTTTCCCTGGAGTCACTTTCCTTTTGCTCGATTTATGAAGTTTGGAAGATTTTCGAATTTTATCTTGGGAGAATGTTTAGCTGAAACAAATTGATTTCATAAAAGATATCTTTGGGGTTTTAATACCAGCGTTAGAATGTCATTTTGACTTGGGTTGATCCACTTATGAAAACGTGAGAAAATGATACCCTTTCGGATAGATTCAAGGATCTTCCGGCTTTCCTTTTCAGGTCTTTTCGTCACGAGTTTTGAGAGCTGATTCATCCTTCATTCTTTTCGATGTTTTAGGTGATATAGTCCCTCCTCTCTCTCACCCCATTTTTGTTCCTTTTTTTTCTTGTTTCTTTGTTCGATTTCTGGTGCTTATGTCTGATACATAAGTGTTCACGTATAGCCTTTTGCTATACGTGAAACCATCAAGTAAGGTCGCAAGTAGGTCGGTTTTGTTTTGGGGCTTAAAGCGGTGATGACAAAGGCACAACGAAGATAGAGCAGAATGATATGTCATCCTACGACATCAGGATCCAATTCAGGAACCCGGTGAGCTGTAGGATGACAATATCATTCATTCACATAAGACTAGCGGGAGCTGACCTGAACTTTCTTAGTTTGTTGGTAGCCTTATGCCTGATAGTGCGATCGACTCGTGGACAACTACATTTCAAAATTTATAGAAACAAATTTGATAAGAACAGATACACCTTTTTTTAAAACAAAAATACACTTTTCGCTACAAACAAAATTGATACAGCCCACTTTTTGTATATTTGAAACCTATGTGCATGCTGAAAATATAAATTTTAAATACATTTTTAAACATCGGTTGTCCACCTGTTGATCACCTGTTTAGGCTAAGGAGTACCCTCCTGAGTTAGGTTCGATAGGATACCCTTCTAGTTGAGTGGCGGGCTTTATACATCCGGGTGACCGAGTAGCCTTCGACGACCCTCGAGTACTAATATATAGTTGAGCCTAGCCCCGAACCGAGTGCTTACGGTCTCCCTCTTTTCAGACTTTTTCATATATTTTTCTTGAAATTTTTGGGCAAAGCACTCATGGTCTCTTTTCGGGATTTTCCCGTGTTTTCTACGATTTTAATCGATTTGTGATTCGTCGATTTCCTCGTGTTTCTCTCGTCGTGAGTCTTTTGGCGATCCTCCTCGAGATTTCTGGATGACGTTCCTTTGTTTTTTTTCGCTTATATAAAGTATTTCAGCCTACTTCCTCAAATTTTGTTGCTTGTACCTGTTGCATCAATTGCACCTAAGGAACAACGAACCTCCCAGGTATACAGGTTTATTTTATGTTTACAGCATGTTACTTTCTTGCAAATCACCTACCTGCTGTATTCTTATTACTTTTCCTTTACACCGCATGTTGTACTGTTCTTTTTACTGCATACTTTACTGTTTGTTCTGTATTACATACTCTACTGTCATGCCATACATTGTACGACTTCAACATGATATTTATAAAATATTTGAAGAACTACAACCATAGGGCTGCTGGATTTGACATTATAACTTGACATTCTAAAAAACTTAAACTCGTCACAACAAGAAGCTTGGAACTAACACGGTGGGCAGCACAACCATCTTCAACAGCAGAACATGTCTTCTCCAGCTAAATCATTCTTATCCTAGAAATTAAAACAACAATCCATAGGATTTCGAGGTTGTTCGCCTAGCGCAACATAAATCCTCAACCTTTTCGTTAGGCATTTGTATAGCTCTGCTATACGATCTAAGCCCTAACTCATTTTAGGATTCTGAGGTTGTCGTTCGTCGCGACCTAAATCCTCACATCTTCCGGGCCGTCTGTCCGATCGTTTCACACGAATGTAAGCCCCAATTAAATAAAATTGGCAGGATGAAACATTTGAATAATTTCTCCTCAAAACTGAAGCCAAACAATAGGGTAGACTGGGAAGTCACCGAGGATCTCCTCTGGATCTGTGACATCCCCTAGTTCTTCTTCCTTTGGTTTTTGTAATAAATGTTCCAAGTTTGAACCATTCCCCTTTGCACACCTCTTTCTCCGATTTCGTTGAAAAGTTTCATCCTTTTGAAGTCCTTGAAGATAATTTTTCCAGATTTTTATGGAGAGTATTCTTGAGTGATTTCGGTCATTTAAGATGTAATTAACTATAGGGGTTTGCCCTTATAGGAAGCCTTTCCGAACCAGCTTAAAATAAATCCTATTTAATTTTTCATATTAAATGGTGAAATTTGTCGGCAAATAAAACGGTTTCGCAGACCAAACGGACGTCATGTATTTCTTAGTTTATTTGATCGAGCCACATCCTCAAATATTGTGTTTATCCCTCGGGATAGATACAGGGATTGAGGTAAAACGCTCTTTCATTTAAACTATGAAAAATATGGGGTCAGTTTGATTTTCATATTTGATTTTAAACTTAAATCTATATGTAAATTAAAACGTCCTTCAGAAGCGGGGGACAAAATTTCGATTCCGGTGACCGACAGCTTCCTACGGGCAACTCTTCCCAAACCCTCACTTTTTATCGCCGACAGTGTGCTCCCCACCCCATCGTAAAACTCTAATAAAGGGCAGCAGTGGGAGATACATGTATAAAATGCATAAAATAAATGTGCAAAAGCGCTTTGTTGGAATGCCGCATTAAACACACATTTAGAGTTACCAAAATAGTTGCAAACCACAAAATTCAAAGAGCTCACAATTGTACATCTCTATGAAAGAAGGCCATTAGTCCCACGAATAGTTATTTGAGATGAATGCAATAACACAAAGAGAACAACTTTAACAACCTAAAGCCATAGTTTGCAATTGGATTTCAAGTTTGGAAGGTGGCAGGCAACACGAGACTTGATGATGAGATTAATATCCTTATGAGATTACTTTGAAAGTCAAGCTTGGTTAAATCTATTTTTTACTCAAGAGAGTTAGTGTATATACGAAGATTTTAATCAGGAAATAACATCAATCAATGAAAGTAAATGAGAGCATTGCCACATAAGCAAATGATATATTAAAATGAGAAAATAAACACATAATAATACCAAAAGTTTACCGGATTTCTAGCTGGCAAGTTTTTGATTTTATATGATTTTATGTTTCTGGCTGTTAATTTCTCAAGGATTTATATGGAAATTTTCAGCATTTATTCTGATTATTATCCTATCTCTTTGTTTGAGTTCAATATATCTCATTTTTACATTTCAGTAAACTTATAATTCTCTCATGTAATTATAAGTTTCCTGCATATATTTTTTGGTACAATAGATTACAATTTATATAAGAAAAAACATACTGAAGTAACTATATATTTTCTAATGGATACCTTATGACTAATACCAAGAGAAAATGAAGATGAAGAAAAAAATCTATATATTGATTTCATAAAAAAGTCTATATATTGATTTCATAAGCTTTTCTTTTGATAACTATCAAACCACACAAAATTTGATACGTCAATATGAGTAACTTGGCTGTTAGTAAAATAACTCTAATAGTTAATCATGATGAATTATGTACCTTTAGATTTAACTTGATAGATTAAATCTTATTTCTCTATGTTTCTTAAAATCAATTGCCATTACTAGAACTTCTAAAATATAAATGCAAATTCAAGATTTGGGAGGGGTCCCCTATCTAAAAACCAAAAATTGGATGAATGTTTTATAAAATTGATGAGAAATTCAAATAACAACTACTTCGAGTCATATGATCTTCAAATTAATGAAATATGTGTCTTTCAACGAGCATGAACAATTATTTCGATTCCCCGATGACGAACAACAAATCCAAGGAACTTCCCAGAAGTGACACCAAATGCGCACTTTAGGGGATTCATCTTGAGATTATATTGTTGTAATCGTTTAAAAACAATCCTCAAATCATACAAATGGTCTAATAGCATTAACTTGATTGTGAATGAGGTCATCAAAAATTCTCGTCATTGCTCGTTGGTATGTTGCTCCGGCAGATTGTGAATGAGGTCATCAAAAATTCTTGTCATTGCTCGTTGGTATGTTGCTCCAGCGTTCTTGATGACCAAATCATCTACGTAAAATTCTACTTGATTGTGAATGAGGTCATAAAAAATCCTTGTCATTGCTCGTTGGTATGTTGCTTTGGTTCTTTAAACCAAACGGCATTACTGTGTAGCAGAAAATTCCGATTGGTGTTCTGAAAGCTGCAAGTGCTGTATCTTCAGGAGCCATTTTTATTTGGTAGTATCCTGATGATCCATCCATGAAGGAGAATATTTCATGTGTTGAAGCAATATCCACCATCATTTCTGGTATTGGTAGTGGAAACTCATCTTTCGAACATACTTTATTCAAGTCTCTGAAGTCGACACAGACTCGTATGAGAGAGAGAAAAGATCTGTTAACCAGAAATTAACATTGTGAAGCCCGACAGATAGTTCTTTTTAGGCTTGGAATATTTCTCTGAAGGTACTCAGAGTGAGAATAGAGTAAAATATTGGCTCAAAACATGATCGGGCTTCACATTTAGAATTAAAGGGGACTTGTCTTTTATTTTATATAATTGTGATTAAGATAGTGAGTACCTTCAGAGGAATATTCCAAGCCTAAAAAGAACATTTCGGATCATAATATTCTCACTCTATTATAGTCTTGAATAGAGGAAACCTCAATATCAAGATATTGAGGTTTAGCTTCACACACATCAGTGTAATCTAGTAGAAATGGATCTCGAAGCCCCTTATTAAACCAAAACTTGGTAATAAGGATCTCGAGGCATGACTGTTCCGAAAAATTAATAAAGAAAGGAGGCATGACTGTCATCATCTAATAAATACTATGGATTGAAACACATAGTATTTATTTCCATTTCTCCTTTTCTTTATTGGCCTATTAATGATTTCTAAAGAAAATTTCTTTCACATATAAACATAAAATTTATAGCACACCCTCCATGGATTGTATCTTAACAATGCTTTGTTAAGATGGTATTCTGCATTCAATAAGTGAAAATCTTTTCATACCATTATTAGACCGTTTGGTATTTAGGTTCAAATTTGTATATATAATCTAAAAAAATCTATTTCAAACATAAAGCTTACAAGAGCAAAATCATCTAATTTTGCTCTTATCCCTCCCATGAGTGGATCGAATATCTAGTCTCCCTCTATTGAAACCATGCTAGGATTTTCCCCCTCCAAACATAACCCCGTGCGCATGAGCTTCTCCTCCTCCTTTAGCCCATTCACTATGAAACATAGCTCCACCCGGTACACCCAACAATGTGCGTCTTTCCCTTCGAAGATCGACATTTTCAACTTTCTAACCCTAACATCTCCGCCCCAAATTCCTCTCCCTCTGGTGGTTCCCTTTATGTATCTAGGGTGAAAATTTCTCATTTGACCATAGCCATACCTCATCCCGGCTTCCAGAGTTTTAGTAGATCCTGGAGCCTCTCTTAACTTGATGAGCCTACGAATATTGGTCTATTTGGATATTGAAGCTCAAGAGCTTACGGCTGACAAAATCATGTTAAGAGGATTCAACCAAAAGGGAGAAAGAGCCATTGGATCATTTACATTACTTATGAAGGTTGGAGAACTCGTGACAACCGTTAAATTTCGTATCATCGACACTGAGACCTCTTTTAACGCTCTACTAGGTCGATCGTGGAATCATGATTTTTATCAATCAGCGTGAACCCTAAACTCTAAACCCTAATTTGTTACGAAGGTCAAACAAGCCTTCCTGTTAGTATGACTAATACCAAGAGAAAATGAAGATGAAGAAAAAAAATCTATATATTGATTTCATAAAAAAGTCTATATATTGATTTCATAAGCTTTTCTTTTGATAACTATCAAACCACACAAAATTTGATACGTCAATATGAGTAAGTTGGCTGTTAGTAAAATAACTCTAATAGTTAATCATGATGAATTATGTACCTTTAGATTTAACTTGATAGATTAACTCTTATTTCTTATTGTTTCTTAAAATCAATTGCCATTACTAGAACTTCTAAAATATTAATGCAAAGTTACTCTTTTAGTAAGTTCTTTTTAACGAATTTGTAAATAAAAAACTAAGAACTAGATACAAAATCAATATTAATTTGGCTATTTAAAGGGACAATGTTAATGTATATTTTCTTAAAATCATTTTTAAATGATTTTTGTGTTAGTGTGTTTATTTGACTTTTAGATGAGGCATATAATAATTTTGCTTTTGAAATATTAATCAATGTAGTAGTTATTATTAGAGAGGATCACTGTCTTTATGGTATCTTCCGAACTCTAAAGCTCTTTATAAAGCCTTATTTTTTTTCATTTTTTTGTCTTTGGTGACTTGTAGCTTAATTAATAAATTAACTTGCATATGACCTTTAATAAAATCTATGTTAATAATAATATGTTCTCTTGATAAATTTTTTTGCTACAAGTTAGCTGTGAATATATTCAAATCTTATAATCAGTTTATCGAATTTCTTAATTTTATCATGCAATTAGTCTTTATACTTAGTGAATGTCAAATATTATTCCTTAATTTATTGCCCCTTGTCAACATGTATTAGTTTTTCCTTGGTAACATAACTTGGCCAAAATATCGGGGAAGCTTCATTAATTGTTTTTTTAGCAAATTATTTATTTTGAAAAAAAAATTATTTCAGTGAATTTCTCTAAAATATCTATTCATTCTAAAAATTTCTTAGGATTATGCCTTCCANAAAAAAATTATTTCAGTGAATTTCTCTAAAATATCTATTCATTCTAAAAATTTCTTAGGATTATGCCTTCCATCAGATGGGGAAATATGATTTTTAATCTCATAATAATTGTGTTGAAACTACATAGAATTTTAATCAAATTGATTTCATGTATCTTGCATTAGTTTATTTGTTTTTAATTGAACTTGCTGTTATATTTTATGTATGATAACCATTTTGATGTAACTTATGCTTTGCTTCCAACTCTGGTATGGGATGNTGATCAGATGGATGGGTTTAATTAATTTTTGTCCTTTATGGAACCACCCTGAAAAGCCAATCTTTCAATCATAGGGTGATTTTCATATGCTGTAGTAGATGTTGCAAGGCCAATTGGTGACCTGCTATGTTAACTCTGGTCTTCTTATGATGTGTTTTTTTCTTAAGCTACTACGTCATGAGACTTTTCTTGTATGAAAGCTTTTGGGCAAGTGTTCCTCCTAGGAGGAAGCTCTAGAAAATTTTGCCTGATTTGAAAGCTTGAGGTGAGAAAATGTGGGAAAAATTAATTTACTAGACTTCATTGTTTGTTTAAATGACATTAGAAATTGTAGAAAACAAAACAATGTCGAAAAAACTTTTAAGAATTTTATTGCTCATTTCATTGTACAAGAGGAGATATATATTGATACCGGTGTTAAACCCAAATGTTTACTGAAATGCATTTTTTTTTACTGAAATCAAATAGGGATTACAACTAAAGACACTTGAAACTAGTAAATAGCAAAAGACACGACAAAAACTCAACTAGGGCTTAGGTCGAGGGTGGTGGTGCTGCTGTTTAAGGGGAAAAAAAGCATGCATAGAAGTGGGGGAATGGTCAGAAGGCGGCATGGAATTTGATGGCAAGAATGTGGGCGACAACTTGGTATGGTGAGGTGGCTGCAACAGAGAAGTGGTGGTAGGGATTTGGAAGGGTCGAGTAGGCTCATGATAGTAGGGAGAGGAGTTGTGAGTCGTAACAGCGTCACCAGATGGGTGGACTACGATAAGGCAATGATGGGCGGGCATGTGGGGCTATGACGGTGATGCCAGATGAAGGGACAGAGGTAAAAAAAAAAAAAGCAAATGGAAGGAGTGGCAGAGTTGAGGTAGTGAAGGTGGGGGGCTTGGACAGCGAAACCACTGAAGCAAATGGATCTAAAGCAAGTGGCTGGGGGCAGCAGTAGCTGCGAGGAGAGAGGGGAACGATGGTGTTTGCCGCTGGATGGGAGAAATAGGATTAGTATTTCCGCAGGATCGAGCTACAACCGACCATCACTCATCCTTAGGTATAACCATTCCACCACTCATCCTTAGAGATGAGAGACTGCACCTTGGGCAAGCTACAGTCGGAGCACGTACCCTTCTTTGGATATAGCCCTGGAATGGGAAAACCTGGATGCCATTGATAGAAAATAATCCAAAAACTAACTTTCAAATCTTAATGTTCCAGATATATAATAATATAAAAAAAGTATAAGGAAAACGAGATTGTTTCGACGTCCTATCTCTCATCTCTCCCTTCGTACTACAGTACGTTGAGAAAATTGTTCAAGAAAGCTCCAGCGTTAATCTCACGGGGGTGGAGTTTCAACTTCTTTCATCAAAGCTTTTGTCTACATGTTGAAAGTAATGGATTCGTTGTAATCTGTTGGGGTTGAGGAGTCTTCGACTCCAGTTCGAGACGCATTTTGATCTCACTGGCGATTGCACTTGAAGGGTTTTTACCACTCGCAAGCAAACGTCCATGAGTTATCCTTTGAAGAGTTCTTGCAAAAAAGGAGTTAATAGCATTTATATTCAAATCATTAAAGATAGGCTTGCTAGAGCTGTTATGTGTGTTCGAACAGAAGGAGGATTGAACAAGTATTTTCTTATTTATGTTGGATTACATTAGGGATCAGCTTTAAGCCCATATTTTTTTGCCTTAGTTATGAATGCTTTTAGTGGACATTTAAAGGAGGATGTACCTTGGTGTATGCTATTTGCTGATGAAGCCCTTCTCGTTTGAGTAGAACTAAAACTGAATACATGGAATGTAACTTTAGTAGTAGTAGCTCTAATAACAGAATTGTAACTATGGGTGATCAAATAATTAAAAGTTGTGACCGCTTTTGATATCTCAGGTCTATTGTTCAAAGTGATGGTGATATAGATGGGGATGTCATTCGTTGAATTCAAGTTGGTTGGTTGAAGTGGAGCAATGCTTCGGGTTTATTGTGTGATAGAAAAATACCGCTTAGACTGAAAGAAAAATTTTATAAGGCAGTGGTAAGATCTGAAATGCTCTATGGCGCTGAATTTTGGACTTTAAGAGAAGCATAAAAACAAGTTAAGTGTTGTCGAGATGAGCATGATTAGGTGGATGAGTGGCTTTACACTTAGAGACAAAATGCAAAATGATTATGTCCGTGATAGGGTTTGTGTAGCTCCAGTGACGGACAAAATTAGAGAGAGTGGTCTTAGATGTTTTAGTCATATTAAACGTCGACCATCTGATGAATCGAGTAGGATAGTAGATGCTTTAGATTCGACTTATGTTAATAAAGTTAGAGATAAACCTTGAAAGACTTGGGCATATTGTATAAAAAAATGATTTTAATTTATTAGAATTAAATGAAAATATGACACTCAATAGGACTCAATGAAGAAAAAGGATTCATGTAGCCGACCCCACTTAGTGGGATAAAAGTTTGTTAATGTTGTTGCTATTGTTGAGCAAAGATCCATAATGGTCCAACCATCCTGGGGTACTCGACTGAGTTTAACAGAGATTTTGTGTCCAGTGTAATCTGTAGAATTCTCCAAATGTAACCCAAGGTTTGTTCAAACCCATCCAAGGTGAGGATAATTTGAATCTCCCTGAATGGTGGCGACCATGGTGATAAGCTAGCGAACAAAATGTCTTCGAACTCTCTCTATACTAATTGTCATGTGTTTGCTGCTGATTCGCCCCCACGATTATCACATAATATAAGTCCTAGTATTGCCAGTAGAAACTTGATTCGCTCCCTAGAAAATTAATTAAGTTCTTAAAATTAGATATTATTTCTCACTGAGGTTTATCACGCAAGTATACGTATCGTTTAAGTAATATAAGACTCTATTGAGTTCGGGTTGTCGATCCCACAGGGAAGGAGGTAACCAGTCCCTTAGGCGAAGTTCTAGTCTACTACACTAAGGTCTTAATTTGTAATACAAATTACAATGATTTTTCTAACAAATACTCATAATCTACAACACTAAGTTGAAAACTAAACCTAACTATATCAATTGGTTTGATGAATTTTAAGATATGAAAACTACCTTTTTCTTGTGATTGCCTAAGTGGATTGTAGGAAAGAATATTGAGAATTGTTAATATGGCTGGTAATAAATAAAAACATAAATCTTATTTACCTTGTTCCGAGTACGTAAAGAACTTTGATTAACCTAGTTTTAATTTCTTAAACTTTAAATTGAACCCACTAAAGCCTAATTCTCTATTTATTTGTATTGCCTCCAAACTACTTCACCATATCCTATCGAACAATGTGAATATACTAGTTGTTCTTCCACCGCTTTTCCGAATCTTAATGGATCACAACGAATTTTAACAATTTATATGACCAATACAAAAAATAAATGAAACATAGATTAATATTCATCACATTGGTATTAAAATCCAATTGTAAAAGCATTTAACATATCCTACAAATTTTACCTATTCATCACAAGAGAAAAATAAAGAAAATCTACTCACAAAGCATGAAGATTAAAATGGAAATCTTCATCATTTAACAAAATAAATATACTAAAAATGTGTTTACAACAAATTTAAGACAAATTAAAACACAATACTTAGTTTTTCTTCTCTGAAAAGAGTGGAAAAGTTCCTCCAATAATGAATCCAAGTTGTCCCTGTAATGCTGCAATGCTTCCCTTACAGATTTCTTTCTAAACCCCTCACCAATCTCTTAAGAAAAGTACAAACCCTAGATCTCTCTAGGACTCCTTTTCTTCTCTCAAGTTCTCCCCTGCTTCAGAATGCTTCAGACCTTTCTAAAATTCTCCTCTTGAATTGCTTAAAACCACCACATAACTCCCCAAGTTGTGGTGAAACAACTGCACAAAAACGACCGCGCCTTGGTGCCCAAAAGTTGGTGCCTAGGCGCTGACCTCTCAGGTTGTTGCATTAGTTCTGGCGCCTAAGAGCTAATAAGCTGGCGCCAAGGCGCTTAGATGGAGCTCCTTGCCCTCCAGAGTCTGGCGCCTAGGCGCCAAGCTTGCTACTTCCAATATGCTTCATTTAGCTGCATTTTGCCCCGTTTCAACTCCACTTCATGATATGTGTCCTACCTGTTATACCTGCAAGAAAAACAAAAAAATACTCTTATTTAAAGTACAGTTTCATCCAAAAACAAGTTTAAAAGATAAAATAAATTAAGCATGCTTTAGGACACATCAAAATCCCTCAAATTAAAATGTTATTTGTCCTCAAGTAACACCATAATTTTAAAAAACTAGATTTTGAGGTAGTAGATTTTATTAAATTTTCCTACAATTTTGCCTCAGAAATATTATATAGTGTAATTTATGAAAAATTCTTGTAAATCTGCTTAGGACTAAGATATAAAAATATCTTGTATTTTACTTGGGAAACCTGATTTTCTTTTTTCTTCGATAATTATTTTAATTTGTCAAACTAGGGATTCCTCAAAAGTATAAAAATAGAACTTGAGCGCTCTATCAAAAAACATTAACAATTACTTTTTTTTTTTAAAATAAGCTGGGAATTGTATCCAATATTTTTTTTTAAAGAAGACTCAAGTGAAACTAAATTTTAATTAAGCTTCACATTTTTTATACTCTTTTTTTTTTTTAACAGGATGTAAGGATTACTATATATAGATAGACCTTTAATAGTTTTAAATTTCACTTTTCTTCTCTTAAAGTTAAAAACCCTTCACTTTCCTTCAACTTTACAAGTAGAAGTATCAATTTAAAAATAGATTTTAATAGCGGCTCAATTCTTATAAGGTTAATCTAAGAATTCTAGTTTTTTAAATATACAATCTTTTTCTAAATAACATAGCAAAATCATTTTCCTACATGTTTCCTACATAATTCCTTAACTCTAGAACGATTCTATTTACATAGATTCTCAACTACGTCTGCTATATCATTTTTAAAATCAAAATTGTAATAATCTAAAGGCAACACTACTTACCACAAGTTATTTTAAAATGATTTAAATATAGGTAAATGAGGATAAAATAAAGTTTAAGTTTTTTTTTTAAAGAAAAATTTTTTTCTCCCCTTCCCAAAACTTAAATTTTTAAACATTTATAACAATCAAAATAGAAATATAATAAAATAGAGATATAAGCAGAGAGAAAATAGAACTGAATTACTTTCTACCACATAAGTATATCATGAAAAATATACAAGTATAAACAGAAAAAACAAATATATAACAGTAAATGAATCTCAGTTCAACAAGTTTAACATGAAATCTGCATTTAAAAGAACTGTTGTATCGCACAGAAAAGTTCACATATAATCCAGGGCGACAAGAAATACTAATCTACGATATCTATGACATCAACATCAAAAGAAAATGTCCAATATAACAGAATAAAAAGTAAATACATCAATACAACAACAACATAGAAAAATAAAGTTATCAGTATATCACATTAAAATAAAAATAAACGTCTAATCTACCTCATCCTAATTCAACATCATCACCAGCATCTGCATCAGCTTCCTCATAATCTTCCTCCGTTGCCTTGCTCTGCTCATATAATTGGTATGGTGAATATGCAGGTAATTTCACTTTTCTGTTACCCCCAATCCACTGATTTTGTCTATACATCTCGAGCTGAGCATCATGGAATAGGGCTCGTTGGTCAAATCTTTTTTTCATTTTGCCGATACAAATGTGATAAATGCACATTAAATCTGTATGCCAAACCCTTTAGAATTTTAGTATTATCCTTTACTTTTTCTAAGTGTTGTGCAAATGTTTCTTTTTGAGAAGCATAATGTGATGGATAAGAAGCAGAAGAACTGGATTGTTTAATATCTTAACTCTTACTAACATCAACATGCCATTTATATAAATCAATTTTTGATGCAGAAATTGGTTTTAAAGGATGAAGGATCTCTACCCCACTTTGAACCATAGCTTTTGCATTCTGACATAAGGAAGAGATAATGGATGGATGACCCTACATCAATGGGGAAATCCTTCTGAATACAATAGTTTTAATAAGCCCGTTCCTTAGACACATCACTAGCATTTGTAGAAGGCAACAATTTAGCATAAATGAATAAATGTCAGGCTTTTGATATCCCATTTAATTTTGAAGCAAAAAATTTAATATGAACCCATTCAGTAACTTTCCCCTCACCTCTACCATCAGTTAAGAAATTTATCACTTCATACATTATACCTCGAGTTAGATTTGAATTAGCATAAGAGCAATAAGAGATAATATCCAAAGATAATAATGCATTGATGTAATGAGGAGACATCCACATACATTCCTCTCACATAAATAACTTCGTCATGAGCTTCAAGTAGATTAGCATAGAATTTTCTTACCATTGGTACCACTACTATTGAAGTGATGTAACAGAGCTTCTCCCGTTCCTTACACTTGATGTACCAATAATCTTCTTAGTTACTATGAAATCAAGGTATCTCTCCTCAGATTTAGCATTAACAAACTTATAATTATCAAAAGAAACTTTACTTATTCCCCCTTTGATTTTTGGTGCAATAATAAGGGTGAGATATGCAAACTCAGATAAGGTCTATCCAAATGTAGGATGCAAATGCAATCACAATGCAAGTTAAAGGCTTTAATCAATTCTCCCCACAGATCTTCTCTCTCACTGATTTTCCAAAAAATCGGAAAATTTTCCGGATGAACAAAGAAATACAAGGCTAAGATTTGGAATTTTGCCTTTGGAAGAGGAATTCCAAACTTTAATGCCTCAAGAATGATCCCAAATGCAAGAGTAAGAGGAACATTAATGATTCGCCATAGAAGAGTCGGGGAAACATTTCGTGCGAAAATGATCTAAACCGGAGCTATCGGGTTGGTTTTTGGGAAATAAATGATTCAACGCCTAGACACTGCGATATGGGCGCCAAGGCGCTCAGGTGTAGTGCCTTGGTGCCTAGGCGCTAGTTCACATCCTAACATTTTGATGCCAGTGTCCCTAGGCCATAGAACACTTTCCGAATTTGTTTTAAATCATTTAAATTGCATACATTGATCTTCCCCAAGTCTTAAATCACACTAGGAAACACACAAAGACGAAAGATCATTGAAATTGACTCTTCCTCATCACACTCTCCTTCTTTACTTCCAATTTTTAACGGAATCTCCTTCGAAAGAGCTATTGGTTGCTTTTAGATATTTTATTAGGGTCAAAACCAAAGACAAAATTATCCCTGATATATTGGCTTATGTGTAGCCAACCTCAGGTTTTACCTCATCCTTTAAAAAATGCACCTCTAACAGTAAATAAAAATATGGCCAAGATCATCCTTATGTTAATCTAAAAGCTGTTTTATTGGACCCACCTGATGATAAACATGGTCAGATAAAGGAAGTAATAGAATTGAGATGGACCTGTCATATGTCCAAACTCAATCTTTCTCTAGTAATTCCTTAAGTTCGATTGAGAACTAAGATGTAGTGGATTAGTTTATCCAACTACAACTAGAGGACAAATACAAGTCCTATCACAACGAGAAGCTATGGAATCATCACTCTGATGACTTATTAAAATTAAAGCAACTTATCACAATTCTACACATCTCAAACAGCATCAAACAATCCAATCCACAACAAATAATAGCACAACACACTACAAACTCAAACAAACACACAAATACATACCTTGGATTGCTTCTCAAGAAGCGCTTGGTTTAACGTCGTCAGCTCGATGAATCCAAATTTTTACTCAAGTTGACCAAACATTAAAACTTCATTAATTATAGGCTTATTTTCACTTATGTAAAGTTTAAGTCTTTGTCCATTAACTTTAAATATTCTATCATTTTTAGGATCTTTAATATCGATTGTACCAAAAGGATAAACTTTAATTAAAGTGAATGACCCCGATCACCTGAATTTATATTTTTTAGGAAATAGTCTCAATCGGGTATTATATAGTAAAACCTCCTGTCTGGGTTCAAAATCTTTCCTAAGAATCTCTGTTCATGCCAATTTTTCATCTATTCTTTATAAATATTTGCATTTTCATAAGATTCTTGTCTAATTTCATGGAGTTCATTTAAATTTAATAATCACTTTTGACCTGCTTGTTTCAAGTTATACTTAAATTTTTTAACAGCCCAATAAACTTTATGTTCTAATTCCATTGACAAATGATAAGATTTTCCTAAAATGAGGATATAAGGAGACATTGGAGTTTTGTAACCAGTCCTATAAACCCGTAATACTTCATCTACTTTTAAAGACCATTCTTTTCCGCTAGAATTGATAGTTTTCTCTAAAATCCTCTTGATTTCTCTGTTAGATATCTCAACTAAATCACTGGTTTGACGATGATAAGCTATGACTATTCTTTGTTTAATTCCATATTTAACTAGTTTTTTAATTTTTCTATTTTTAAATTGTCTTTCTCCATTACTAATGATCATTCCAGGCATGGCAAAACTACTGAAAATATTATTTTTTAAAAATTTAGCTACACTTTGAGCATCACAACTAGGAAGAGCTACTGCCTCAATCCATTTTGAGATATAATCCACAGTTATTAAATTATATAAGTTTCCAAAAAATGGTATAAATAGTCCTATAAAATCTAAAACTCAAACATAAAAAATCTCAATTTCTAAAATAAAGTTTAAGGATATCTCATTTCACTTAGATATATTACATACTCTTTGACATCTATTACAAGTTTTTATATATAAATTCACATTCCTAATTAGAATGAGCCAATAAAATCGATATTAAAAAATCTTAAATGCAGTTCTATCAACACCAAAGTGTCTCTCAAACTCAGAATCATCATATTTTCATATCCCTAAATAGAATGGGCTAACAAAATCGATATTACAAAATCTTAAATGCACTTCTATTTACACCAAAGTATCCCTCGAACTCAAAATCATGATATTTTTGAAAAATTTCCTGGGTTTTCTCTAAAGGTACACATTTTCTGATAAATTGATTTTTGCATTTTTTTATATAAATATAAGTCATCCCAAAAGTAAGATCTAGCATCATGAATAATTTTTTTTTTTTTGTTGATAGTATGTTGATTAATAGGATATAATATCACTAACAATAAAATTCACTATGTCAGCATACCACAGAATACACCACTTAGTAATATTATACAGTTTATCAGGGAATCTTTCATTAATATCATCTACATAAGTATAAAAATTTTCTTGATGCAATCTAGATAAATGTTCAGCAATTTGATTATCCGATCTTTTCCTCTACGCTACTTTGATATCAAATTTCTGCATCAGAAAGACCCATTTAATTAATCTTGGTTTAACATTCTTCTTCTATATAAAATATCTAATAGCAGAATAATCAGTATGAATAATATATTTAGTTTTAATTAAAGAAGATCTAAACTAGTAAAAGCTTATATTTTGCCAATAATTCATTCTCAGTCATAGTATAATTAATTTGAGTTTCATTAAGGGTTTTACTGACATACTATATAGCTTTAAAAAGTTTATCATATTTTTGTTCTAACACTGCTCTAATAGCATAATCACTCGCATCACACATTAACTCAAATGACATCCCCCAGTCAGGTGAGACAATAATAGATGCAGTGATTAATTTTTCTTTTAATATATTAAAGATATTTAGACAATCTTGATCAAAGTTTAATAGGACGTCTTTTTCTAAAGGCAACTTAAAGGCTTGACAATTTTTGAGAAATCTTTTATATATCGCCTATAGAATCTTTTATGTCCTAGAAAACTTTTAACCATCCTGTCCCTTGTAGGTGGAGGTTGTTTTGCAATTACTTGAATCTTTGCTGGGTCCACTTCCATGTCTTATCACAAAATAATTTCTCCTGCGACCATGAATTGATATTTTTTTCAATTAAGAACAAGTTTAGTCTCTTCACATCATTTTAGCATCTTTGCTAAATAATCTAAACATGAATCAAATGAAGTTCCAAACGCTTAGAAATCGTCCATGAAAACTTTTATCCCTTTCTCAATCAAGTCGTAGAAAATATAGATCATACACCTTTAAAAAGTGGCTGGTGCGTTACATAACCCAAAAGACATTCTTCTAAAACAGAAGTCCCATAAGAGCTTGTAAACGTTGTCTTGTCTTAATCTTCAGGAGTTTTAGGTATTTGATAATATCCAAAATATTCATCTAAAAAAAGAAAGTATCGGTGACCAGCTAGCCTATCCAATAGTTGACCTATAAAGGGTAAGTAAAGTGATATTTCCTAGTAGCTAAATTCAATTTTTTGTAAATTCAATGTTTAGGAGTTAAACCCATCACCAATCTCTCAAGAAAAGTGAAAATTTACAAACCCTAGGACTCATTAGAACTCCTTGGCTTCTTTCCACTTCTCCCGCTTCAGAATGCTTCGACTCTTTCTTAAAATCTCCTCTTGAACTGCTTAAAACCACCACATAACTCCTCAAGTCGTGGTGAAGCAACTGCATAAAAACGACTGCGCCTTGGTGCCCAGAAGTTGGCGCCTAGGCGGCGGCCTCTCGGATTGTTGCACTGATTCTGGCGCCTTGGGAGCCATTAAGGTGGCACTTAGGTGCCAATAAGATGGCTCTCCTTGGAGCCCAGTGTCTAATGTCTAGGCGCCGGGCTTGCTAGTTCCAATATGTTCCATTCAGCTCCTTTTTGCTCCATTTCAACTCTGCTTCGCTATATGTGTCATATTTGTTATATTTACAAGAGAAACACAAAAATACCCTTCTTTAAAGTGCAATTTCATCCAAAAACAAATGTAAAAGACAGGAAATTATGCATGCTTTAGGGCGAATCTGCTACCAACTCTTCTGCGTGCAGTCCTCTGTCACCTCTAGGATTGATTCTCTCGATGCTTCTCTGATGGCAAGAACACCTAAAATCTCATACTCCGCAGATGCGCCAACCATCTTTTGTGAATGAGTACGTGTTCTTGTATCTATCATGATATTGGAGTTAACCGCAAACAACAATAGATAATGAAAATATTATTACTAAAAAAAGATCGGGTTAAGATCAAGACTCACAACAAAAATGGGAAAACACAACCAAAGATCAACATGTCTCCTTTATATGCCGTGATTTTTTTCAATGCTCCTAGCACCATGGGTTAGAGCGAAGTGGTTTCAGAACTACTTGAACTAGTAGAAATAATATAATTTATTTGGGCGTTGGTCATTGCCTACTTGTTTATCATCAGAAGAGAGAAGTGGACAAAACAAAATCTTGAGCAGATTTCGATCTCAAGTTATTTTGGTGCTTGAAGCTGTAGTAGAGGAGAAGTTGGCTATAAAGTTTCTTGCAGAGAAGTCGAAATCCTCGATGAAAAAAAAGGTTTTAAGACTGTGTCGCTTTTAATATAGTGATAGTCATGGCTCTTAGTTTGACTGATTGGCTGGACGAGCAAATAGAAAGTAAGGGAGGTGTGCGATTCTTGACTTCCACGATTAGGCAAGCTGACTTGATTGCAAGAATTGCATCATCCCTTGCATTAGCGACCAGAAGCTCAAGTGTGGTTTTTGTGATCTTCTTTAACATTTTGATCTCAAACCACTCAAACAGGTGATTCTGATTGAGCGGTGGAGACGAATGATAGAAGACTTCATGCCTCAGAATGGAGCGATCTAGTCGAGCAGAAGAGACAAAGGAATGGAGCACTGCGATCGCATGTGTCTGTAAGGATATAGTCCATTGACACTTGCTGCTCGTTAGTCTATGAGACGAACAAATTTTGCATACGAGACTAGAAGAAGAAAAGAAACAGGTTGTGCGTCGAAGTCTACTTTGGAGAAGAGCATAAGAATTCCAGTCGACGATAGAGACGCCTTGTCTCTGTAGTTGGAGATCCACACCTTGTCTCTATCGTTGGGGATGCACCTCTGCGCATTTCGGAGTAGCGAGTAGCTGAGAAATTGGGTTAAAGCCTCAAACATGAAATTAGAGCTCTGATACTATATATGGTTTTGTGAGTAGGAAAAAATAATTAATTCTACTCAATTTTCTAAAATATGTTACAAAATAAATATCAAGGGAAAGCCACAAAATCAACCACAAATCCCCATACTAGAAAAAGGAAACAATTTACTAGCAATAGAAATATCTAAAAGTAGAAATATTACTAGACATAAAAAATACTAAAAATATAAGATACCAAAATCAGAAATTCCTAAAATTCTGACATTTTCAACTTTAAAGGGAAGGACACAATATTTGGAATTACTAAGTTTGATTTTGTAATTGGGTTGAAGTTTAGAGGATTCTCATCTAATGACAAGTTTAAGAAGAACATTAGGATGCTCAAGAACTATATGGATGGGGATAATAAATTTTAAGTATATAGACTTGGATAAAATTTTATCAGTGTGCGCTGTGAGAGATAATGTTGAGGCTTGAACTGTATGTTTTTATAGATAGTGTCCTCAATGATGATAAACACATTACTGTCTTCATTGAAATGCATCTCATAATTGAAGATGAGAAGGCTTTTTTTAGATATCAACGAGTTCGAATGTCATGGATGAGGATAGTAAGAGAGCAGAGAAAAGGTATATGGTGTACTACAAGGCCATTGCCTTAAAGAAGAATGTCATAGCCTAATAAACAATAGTTGGATTGTAATAATCCAAAATTTAATAAATTTAATTAAAATAGTAATAACGAAATAAAGTAACAAAATATAATAATAATAATAAGTCATTTAATAATTTTAGCTATTTTTGAAACAAAAAGGAAAAAGGAATTTGAACCAACCAACATCAGTTCAACTAAACCGACACTAGTCCGTTTGCACTTTAAGAGAGAAGAAACCCACTCCATGCAAAGCCTATGTGGCTTCAAATTCTAGAGAGTAAAATAGTGAGTGAGAGTCGTTGGTCGAAGAGTAGGAAGTTGTCCCCTGCATGAAATCAAGAGGGCGAACAACAAACAAGGAGTAGGAAGTTGTGTGACGTATGCTTAGTGCGCTTGTAACGAGGTCACACCTTGGTAGATCTAGTCTGGGTGGACTCAGAACTTAAGCAAAGGAACAAGGCAAGCACTAGCATGGCGACAAAACGAAAGGATAGCGAATGCGAGGAGCTAATGGGCAAACTTATTTATATAACAGAGATTGGAGATGCGGACTAAGGTAGGATTAGGTGCACGCAAGAAGATGAAGTCTGCATATTGGATCCCTTCATTAGTCTTTTTAAACTTGTGAAAAAATTGAAGGGGTCCATTTGAAAATTTAAACAGTTCTTGCACATTGTTGACCTCAATTTTCGTGAGGTCTAGTATTCGTCGTAGGAGTTAGGATCTAGCCTTAGGGGTCTTCCTGTGACTATCTTAGAACCTTAGAAGTGGTGCCCGCCTCGTTTTTAGTTCGACCTATTTCCGTCTTCTTTTGGAGTTTCGCGTGTGCGGTGTCGACTTCTAACACTTAGAAGGATGAAACCGACATGAGGAAACCCAAAATGAATTCCTATAGGACCTTTCCGAGCCTTAGGGTGGCCTTCTACACAATTCGCACTCCTGCGTGCGCCAGCTTTGCAATTCTGAGAGTCGACGTGTCTGATCGCCGCAATTTACATTGCCTCTGCTGTTATTTGTCGAATGCTCGAGTAAACCATTTGTGACGATCGATCGCGGGCCAATATTTGGTGAAATTTGAATTCCGACGCGTTTTGACCCGATTGTCGACGACGTAGTCCAAGCGACCCCGGATGACAAAATGGACTGCGCCA
>JXCR01129039.1:142588-154335 GCA_002079205.1 Phalaenopsis hybrid cultivar | reverse complement strand
AGGTGTACTTTATTTTTTAAATGTTAATAGTAATGTTATTTTTTGATGTGATTTTAAAGAATTGTGTTATGCTTGCAAATATGAAAGTTTAAATATTACATATGTAAATAAATAAGAATTGTGGATATTTATATAGATGCTCTTTCTTTCACTCTCTAAAAAATATTTGATATTTTTAAAGATGAATGTAATAAAATTTTTGAATTTATTACATTTACTTCAAATTATGTTGCTACTGATTTGAATGTAAATCACACTTAAGTAATAGAGCATTAAGGAAAGAGAGAGAGACATAGAGAGGAGTGAACAGTAAAATGTCGTTTCAATGGTATTTTATTCATAAAATTATCTCATTATTTATAGGAGACAAAGTATAACATGATGAAATTACATTTTTAATCTTTCTTTAAAGGGGTTGTACATGATATTCGTAGTATTTTAAGCAGGAGGTGACACCTCAATTTCTACTCGGATAATCTTGGAAAGAGAAAAAACCATGGGCCTTGTCCAGTTGAAATACCAATATGAATGGTGAGTATACATGTCAACTTTTTTTCTGAATTAGGGAAGATGAAGTTACAAAGCTGAACATTATAAATGTGCAATAGTATTTCATCAATAATAATTGTAGTCTAACCATAATAAATATAGTTCTCAGTGATAGTAAATTGCAATGGCGGTAGTTGATTGTTATGGAGGCAGCAGTCCGCTATGAATGTTATAAATGATGGTCATGGTGTAATCTTGTCTTATAAGCCATAAATGAATACCATCGTAGTAGTTGACTATGTGAGCCACAGATGGTTGCCTCAAGAGTCTTAGTTGGCCACCGAAAACATAGTAGAAACCTGTAGGTGCTGTGAGCCATGTATGCCACAGTTGGTCACGTAGGATGTTGTAGCGTGTTGCGATACCATTGATAGACCGTAGAGACTAAGTATCTAGGATTGTTTGAGATTTGGGCCATGTAGGCCATAGTTGGTCATATAAGCCATAGCAGGGAACTATGATGATATCTATATGATGCAAAGGCACCAGTCGAAAGCTATACGAGCGGTAAGCCATGTATGTCTTAGGTGGCCTCATAAGCCGTAGTGGTTAGTTGTGATGATGTCCATAGGTTGCAAAGGATGGAGTCAGGAGCTACATGAGTTGTTGACCACGTAGGTTGTCATTGTTTACGTAGGCTGCCGTGGTGAGTTGTGATGATGTTTGTAGGTCGCAGATGCTGAAGTCAGGAGCTACATGAGATGTGGACCATATATGCCTTATTTGGTTACGTAGGTCAAAATGGTGAGTTATGATGATGTTCGTAGGCCACAGTGGCTAAAGTTAGGAGTTGCACGAACTTTGGGCCACGTAAGTCGTAGTAGGTCACATAGGCCGTAGAGGTGAGCTATGAACTTTCATAGGCCGTTGGGGTTAAAGTCGGAAGCTGCAACTGCTGTGAACCACATAGGCCATAGTTGGTCACACAGACTGTGTTGATGAGCTGTAATGAAATCCTTAAGCTGCAGGGGTCAGACTCAAGAGCTACAGAAGTTTTGAACCACGTAGGTTGTAGTTGGTCACATATGTTGTAGCGGTGAGCTGTGATGATGTTTGTAGGCTGTGGAGGCTAGAGTCGTGAGCAACAAGGAAGGAGTATTAGAAGTTCAGAGAAAATCATTATCTTAGGGGTGCATTGTTACACAATCTTCAAGAGGCGTCATTGCACTCTATGTGGAGGGTGTTATTATATCTTCATCGGGATGTGTCGTTGGGCCATATATGGGGTACATTGTTACATCATTTTGACATGCTTTAGTACATCATATATGGTATGCATTGTTAGAATGTCATCAGGGTGTATTGTTGCAGCGTATATTGGGTGGATTATTACACCGTCTCAGGATGCATTGTTACACCCTCTTTTAGGAGCTATCATTACAACATATTTGGGGGTGTTGTTATAGTTTCATTTAGGCATGCCATTATGCCATATTTAAGGTACATTGTTACACCATTTTTGGATAAAAAGAAGCAAAAATGGTGCAATTTGGAGCAAAAACTAGCAAAAAAGAAAATTTTGTCCTGACACATTTCGATATGTCTTTCTATACTTAATCTCTTTTACACTTCTCACATATTTTTGAACAAAATTACACTTAAAAAAATGTTCTTTTTATGCTTATTTTGTAGGTCTATCTGTTAGAAATACAACGCAACTGAAACAGAACGAAACGGAGCTAAACGATGCAAAATGGTGGAGCCGCGCAGGGTGGGCTCCGATGACACCAGAAATAGCGCCGACAGTGCCAAAGTGCAGAAAATGACGCCAAAATGATGCCTACAGGGCCGAAAATGGCGCCGACAGCACCCGAGACGGTTTGGACGCAATCCTGGGCGAATTTCTATAAGATTCAATGTACTTGGATGCTTTTTGGAAGGTTGCTTGAGGCATCTTTTGGGAAATTCATCCCTACACTATAATAGGGTGATTTTAAGTCAGAAAAAGTGGTGTGTGTGAGTGAAAAAATGTGGAGAATGTTTAGAGATCTTAGAATATGAGTAAAAAAGTAAATTTCTACTTGTTTGGAGAGATTGGCGAAGGGATTTTGAGAGAATCTGTAAGGGAATGTTCTAGCATTACATGGATTAGCGGGAGACTTTGTGGGAGAGATTTTCACCTTTATTTTAAGGGAAAAAAGCTAAGTATTGTGTTCTTCATTATCTTATGATTCTGTAAACACTTATGTAGTGAATTTTCTTTGATTTAATGAAGTTTTTTTGTTGTGTTTTCTTCATGCTTTGTGATGTGTTTACTCTTTCTTTATTTTTGGAAATAGTGGCATGAGAAGATTATGCCATTATTTTCTTTTTACTTTTCTTTTACAATGAGTAGGATTCATGTTTAGGATATTGAGATGCATGCTAGAAGAAGTTTTAATTATAAATTGTGATGGTTTTTCAACTTCGCTCTTAATTTACTTTTTGATCTGACCAATTGAATTGTTAAAATATGTTGTGAAACATATGATCCAGGAAATGAAGTATGAGTTTTACAACAGAGTGAGAATCAAATTTTAGTCCATGAAGAAGTATTTCGTTCATGGGATTAAGTGTAAATAAATAGGGAAATATACTTTGTTGGGTGTATAATTGGAGATTTCTAGGGTGACAAACTAAAAATCCCCAATTTGAACTTAGTGTTTAAAAACTAAATTGAGAGTTAGCCTTCAAGGGAAGGGAAGTGGGAGCTCTGAAGTGAGAGCGAGTATCCTCCTAGCCTAGCCATGGATTTAAGGACTAAACCTAAGACTAGCTAATGGTTTTCTATAACACTGAATTAGGGTAGAGAATTAAAATTGCTCATATTTGACATAAACAATATTTAATGTATCTCATTTCTTTACATTATCCCATTCACTACATAAAAATAGTAATTTTTAACATCTTAAAATTCTCCAAACCAATTCATCCAAAAAGGGTTATTATTAGAATTAATATTTACATTTATGAATAGTTACTATCCTTATATTTAACATTTTCATTTAGGAGTAGTTGCTAGATAAAACACCATTTTAATCGATATTCCAAACTAAGGACTAATTGTAGTAGACTGGAATTTGACTAAGGACATCTTTTCTCGCTTCCTCGTGGGATCAATATTCAGAGCTTAACAAAAAAGTCCTATATTACTTGATGCGATACGTGCACTTGCGTAGAATCTATAATGTGTGAATTATTTGCTATATTTCATAATATTTTAATTCTGTATATTAGCTACTAAATACAAATTAGGTCAAGTTTTTTGCCATCTTTTGAAAGCTAAATACTTGCGTGATTACAGGTTGGGTCAAGTTTTTGGCATCGTCTTAGAGGAATTGAATTGACATTAAACACACACAAAAACAACACATGCTTGGGGTGGCAAAAACTTTTGGAGAATTTTAGTTGAAGTAATTAGGCTTAAACTTAGAAAATTGTAGTGTCAAAAAAACTACTTTTGTGAGAAAAGTGTTTTCTGTATGAAAAAGTGTTGCGAAAAAGCTATTTGTGTCAAAAATAAGGTGTTTATGAGAATGTTTTATTGTGTTGAATATATCTTTTATTTTATTTGTTTAATTATTAATGTATTGTTTGTTGTGTTGCGCAGGACTCGTGCCTTATGATCCTGTGTTAGAAAAAAAGGAAAAAAATAAAAAACAGAAAGGACTTGAAGAACTAGAAATGGAAATGGAAAACATTCAAAATAATAACTTGGAAAATCATCACAAATCTTTGAGGGATTGTATAAATCCTACGACAGATGAAATTCACTCAAGTATACAAACCTCTGTCGTAGAAGCTGACTCATTTGAAATAAATCAAGATATTATCCAATTGGTGCAGAACAACCAGTTTGGAAGAACTTCTTCGGAGGATCCCTATTTACACTTTTCTAGTTTTCTAGAATTTTGTGCTATATTTCATTATAATGGCTTGTCAGACGATGCTGTTAGACTAAGGTTTTTTTCTTTCTCACTAAGAGATAAGGCTAAAATGTGGTTATACTCATTAGCACCTGGCTCTATTAAAAATTGAGAGGAGTTAACTCATAAATTCCTAGCTAAGTATTTTGCACCTTCAAGGACTACTAAACTTAGAAACGATATTATCTTATTTTGTCAGTATAAAGGGGAATCAATATACAAAACTTGGGAAAGATTTAAGAAACTTCAAAGAAAGTGTCCACACCATGCTCTGCCTGATTAGTTAATCAATCAAACATTTTATAATGGGTTAGTAGAATCCCTTAGGTTTATAATTGACACTGCTGCTAGTGGATCATTAATGTCAAAATCATTTAATGAAGCATTTGCATTAATTGAAGAAATGACTACAAATAAATTTCAATGGCCCTCTATAAGGGTAAATCGTAAAAATGTAACCAGAGTTCATGATATAGATGCAATTGCAATTCCTGTATCTCAGGTTGCTGCAATATCAAGGAAGTTGGACCAATTTGAAATGAACCAGCCTCAATTTACTCCAGTAAGTGAGGAAAGTTCATTAGGTCATATGATTGATTCTAAATTATCATATGGGACTTTAAATACCATAAACAATTCGTATTCTAACTTTTACAACCCAGGTTGGAAGAACCATCCTAATTTTAGCTGGAATCACACTACTTGGGGTGGAAACCAATAATGGGAAAATAATCATGCAAATTCTAATGAAAGTTGGAATAATCAGGGGAACACAAACTATAAACCTTCATATCCACCATACTCTAACAATGATCAACAATTTAAGGATAAGTAGATGTTTAAAGAAGAAGTGGTATTGCAAATGGGAAACAAGTTGCAAAGTCAAAATGTTTCAATTAGAAACATGGAGAATCAACTTGGACAAATATGTTAATTCACTTAGCAATATTCCCCAATGAACACTTCGTAGCAACACTGAGATCAACCCTAAAGAGAATAATAATGAATAGGTAGAAGCTGTCCAATTAAGAAGCGGAAGAGAGATAGAGCATGTCGTTAGAAAAGAGAAAGAAATTGTGAGAGAAAAAAAAAGAAAACTAGAAGACCTGAAAAACATGTTTCAAAGGGTGTGGAAAAATTAATATCTCAAACTAAAATAAATTTAGAAAGAGCACCACCTCCATTTTCTTAAAGACTTAGACATCAAGAGTTGGATAAATAATTTTCAAAGTTCATGGAAGTACTTCAGAAGTTAATGATAAATATTTCTTTCGCTGAAGCTTTGGAATAAATGCCAAGTTATGCAAAATTTATGAAGGAGATATTAAGAAACAAAAGGAAATTTGGGGATTATGAGACGGTTGCACTAAGTGAGGAGTGCAGTGCTGTATTTCAGAAAAAGCTTCCTAAGAAACTTAAAGATTCTTCTAGCTTAACAATTTCTTGTGTATTTGGAGAAAGATTATGTGGAAAAGCTTTATGTGAGTTAGGATCGAGCATTAATGTGATGCTCTATCTATATTTAGAAGGTTAGGTTTAGCCGATATTTCTCCCACTACTGTAACCCTTCAGTTAGCTGATTGATCTATCATTTATCCAAAAGGGGTTATAGAATATGTTTTTGTTGAAGTGGATAAATTTATCTTTCCTATGGACTTTATTGTATTAGATATGGAGGAAGATAAAGAAAATCCAATTATTTTGGGGAGACCTTTTCTTGTTACTTGACAAGCTATGATAGATGTGCAAAAAAGAGAGTTGACTATGAATATTAATGACAAGAAAGTTACTTTTGATGTGATAAAGACTATGAAATATCTAGCTGAGAGACATGATGATGATTGTTTTTGGATGGATGAAATTGATTATATAAGTAAAGACCATTTCCAAAAAAGTTTTGAGATTAAGTTAACAGATGAGATCAAAATGGACTTTCATGATAAGTCTAAAATGTTGTTTAAAAAAGACTGTGTATATTTTCAGGAGAGGTGTGAAATGTTGGACGTTACAAAAAATAGTAAACTTTTATTTTCATCTGTTGAAAAATCTCATGAACTTAAGATGAATATGCCCCACACAATTTTAAAGCCTACCTATTTAGATAATTCATCTACACCACCAGTCTTTATATCTTCATATTTGACTCAATCACAAGATGAACCTGAATTAAATGATGAAATCGGTAAAAGATCTCCTATGAAAGATTCATTCAAAATCACTGAGTGACATATTCCATGGTATACATACAAAATAATGAGATTCTGATGCTAGGGCAGATTATTAATGTAATTAACAGTTACCCCCCAAAGATTTTACCTAGTGACCCTAAAATAAACCCCTAAGCAGATGAATGATGAGCAATATAAAGTTATCGAACAAATATTTAGAAGAGAATTTGAAGATATGTTTCAAAAGAGCTTCGAGTTGAGAGATGGGGGTAAGGATATTGAAAGACCAAGGGAAGAATTTCTTAAGGAATTAGAAAAACCTATTTTCTCAACTAAGATAAATATAGAAAGACAACCTCCACCATTTACTCAAGATCAAGGGGAAGAATTAGAAGATAACATAAAACAGAAGAGTAATCTAGTAGAATTTGATCAAAAATCTGAATTATCTAAAGAGAATCTGATCCAAAATTTGGGAGATCTTGAATTATCTTACAGAGATCCATTTCTTATAAATTTTAAGAATGATATTAATATTAAAATTGAGAAAATTAATAGAAGAATATTGGATCTAGAAGGAAATATGAGGAATAATGCTATGAATCAATCTGAACAGGAAGAGCTGAAAGAAAAATTTAAATTTGAGGACTTTGTAGGAATCTCTGGATCTAGAAAAGATTTGGTGATTGATCAAGGATTACTTAAATGGAATTTTTATCCTGGTGGAATCATTTGACAACCTGACGATGTTAAACAAAGCCCTTTATGGGAGGCAACCCATAGTTATCAGTGTGGTTTGATTTAGTGTGCTTGAGAGTTATTATTATGAGTGTTGTATTGTGTTTGTTTTAGTGTGGATAGATTAGTTTGATTGATGTTTGAGATTATTAGTGGTTTGATTTGCTTTTTGTGTGTCACGAGGGAAATGATTTCTTAACTTCTTATTAAGGTTAGACTTGTATGTTCTCTTGTAGTAGTTGGATTGATTAATCCGCTACAACTCGAGTCTTACCTAGACTTGAGTTTTAGAAGAGACATTTTGAATTTATCAGTGAAAATTCCATCTCAATTTTTTTACTTCCTTTCACTAACTTTGTTTTCATTTGATAGGAGTAGCTAACCTATTTAATGAGTAACATGTGGATGATTTTACATTATCCTTATTTATGGTAACACCTGAGGTTGGTGTTCGCAACCCAATGTATCAGGGATAATCTTATCTTTGGGATTAAAATCTATAAAATCATTTATAAGTACCCAATATATATGTTTAGTGATTCCGTTAGAAATTGAAAGTAAGTTAGTGAGATATGATGAGTTAAAGGAACAATTGTCCTTATTTATTATGTATGTTTGTGTTTGTGCTACAATAATATATAGGACTTGAAGAACATTTTTATATTCCAATGATGATACATGTTATGCTAGTTAGATTTTTGTTTAGTTAATTTCATTCTAGTATATTTAGTTTAGATTTACTTTCTACTACATATTTTCCATCCTGATAAAAAATTGTAGGATTTTTTTATAGAGATTTGTGGTAGATAAAATTTCTAAATTTTTTTTCTTCCTACTTATATTTTGTGCACTAAATGCTATACATTTTAAAAATCAAGTTTAGGGGTAGGAAGAAAAATAGATTTTAAAGCTAAGTATACTTCCTTTTAGTTTAGTATTATTGCACACATGTTTTAGGCTAGATTTACTCTCCTGTAGTCATTCTATCCTGATTATGAATGTATATGAATTTGATAGGATGTTGTAGTGGTTAGTAGATTCAAATTTTACTTTTTCTTCCTGCTACATTTTACGGAATTGAATGCAAAATATTTAAAAATTTAAGTTTGGGGGGAAGAAAAATTTCTTTAAAAGAATGAAACTAAATTTTATTTGTCCTCAATTAGCTATATTTTAAAAATTTAATTTAACATGACCATTGGTATTAGAGGCTAACTTTTGATAACTATATTTGTGTTTTTAAATATATAGTAGACTTAAGTAAAAGTTTTCAATAATGAAAGTTGATTCTAGAGTTACGATATTTGGTACGAAAGAATAAGACTATGTTTTTTCTACTTAAAGTAAAGGAAATTATATTTTTGAAGTATTAAGAATCTTAGAGTTTCATGTAAGAAGAAAAAAATGAGGCTTTACGAAAAATCTTTAAAGCTGATATGAATTTATATAGTGAAAGAATGTGAAAAGTTTTTAAATTTAAGAAGAGGATAGTGAAGTTCAAAATTATTAAAGGTTATCTAGATATAGTAATCCTCACATGAAAAAGAAGAAAAAAAAAGGATTAAAAAATGATTCTAAAAGAAAAAAAAATAAAAGAAAAGAAGAATAAAAGAAAAATAAAAGAAAAGCATGTGAGGAGAAGCTTGAGGAGATGCCTAATAAAAAATTGGATTCACTTGATTAACTTGAGGAAGAAGGCTTTATTACATTTTCTAAACTTGTATTTGAGTATTAGTATCCTTACTAAAAAAGTTCTCATGAAGTTCTTTTTCATATGGATTTCTACGTGACTTTAATATGACAAATTGCAATTCTTCTTGAAATGAATAGAGAATCAGAAATCTTAGACTTGACTGTTAGATGTTCTTATACTTTTAGTTTTGACTTAAGTTGTTAAAAATTTTTCTTGAGTTGCACTATTATATTTAGTAGACTAAATTATAGAAATTTAGAAGTTAAACTCTTTACCATTAGTCATAACTTTTATGTAGTAAATGTGTTACTGGAGGACGAGTAATAGTTAAGCTTGAGGGATTTTGATACGTCTAAAAAATGTTCAATTTTTCATAAGCTTTTAACACCTATTTTTGGTGATTTTCAATGATATTGCACTTTAAATAAATGTACTTTGTATATTTTTGGTTTCAGGGACAAGAAATGGAGTTTTGGAGAAAAAGAAGCAAAAAACAATGCAATTTGGAGAGAAAACGAGCAAGAAAGAAAATTCTGTTATGGCTCATTTCAATATATCTTTCTATGCTTAATCTTTTTACACATCTCACATATTTTAGAATAAAATTACAGTTTAAAGAAAGGTTTTGTTATGCTTACTTTGTAGGTCTATTTGTTAGGAACGCAACGCAACTGAAACGGGGCGAAATAGAGTCAAACGAAGCAAAATGGTGGAGCTGCGCAGGGTGGGCGTCCTCGGTGCTAGAACCGGCGCCAAGGAACCGGCGCCGAGGACGCCAGAGTGCAGAAAATGACTCCAAAACGACACTGAAAGCGGCCGAGACAATTTGGATGCAATCCTGGGCAAATTTCTAGAAGATTCAATGTATTTAGATGCTTTTTGTAAGGTTTCTTGAGGCATCTATCGGGAAATTGGTCCCTATACTATTATAGGGTGCTTTTATGTCAGAAAAAGTGGTGTGTGTGAGTGGAAAAATGTGGAGAATTTTTATAGATATTAGTATAAGAGTAGTAATGTAGATTTCTACCTTTTTGGAGAGATTGGTGAGGGGATTTTGAGAGAATCTGTAAGGGAATATTTTAGCATTGCATGGATCAACGAGAGGCTTTTTGGTAGAGATTTTCATTTTTCTATAAAGGGGAAAAAGCTAAATATTGTGTTCTTCATTATCTTATTATTTTGTAAACACTTATCTAGTGGATTTGCTTTGATTTAATGATGTTTTTCGTTGTGTTTTCTTCGTGCTTTGTGATGTGTTCCCCTTACTCTTTCTTCTTTTTTGGAAATAGTGGCATTGTAAGATTATGCCGTTATTTTTCTTTTACTTTTCTATTACAATGCGTAGGATTCATGTTTAGGATATTGGGATGCATGCTAGAAGAAGTTTTAATTATAAATTGTGATGGTTTTTCAACTCCGCTCTTAATTTACTTTTCGATCTGCCTAATTGAATTGTTAAAATATGTTGTGAAACATATAATCCAGAAAATGGAGTATGAGTTTTACAACAGAGTGAGAATTACATTTATGGCCATGAATGAGTATTTCGTTCATGGGATTAAGTGCAAATAAATAGGAAAATATATTTTGTTGTGTGTAGAATTGAAGATTTCTATGGTGACAGACTAAAAATCCTCCATTCTGTAATATACTTTGTTGGGTGTAGAATTGGATATTTCTAGGGTGACAGACTAAAAATCCCCAATTCGATATTAGTGTTTAAAAACTAAAGCGAGAGTTAGCCTTTAGGGGAAGGGAAGTGGGAGCTCTGGAGTGGGAACCAGTATCCTCTTAGCCTATCCACAGATTTAGGAACTAAACCTAAGTTTAGCCAATAATTTTCTATAACAATGAATCAGGATAGAGAATTAAAATTGCTCATATTTGACACATACAATTTTTAATGTTTCTTAATCCTTTACATTATCCAATTCGCTACATAAGAATAGTAGTTTTTAACATCTTAAAATTCTCCAAATAACTCATTAAAAAAGGGTTATCTTTAGAATTACTATTTACATTTAGGAATATTTACTATCCTTACATTTAACATTCACATTTAGGAGTAGTTGCTACATAAAACACCATTTTAATCGACATTCCAAACTAAGGACTAATACTAGTAGACTGAAATTTGACTAAGGACATCTTTTCTCGCTTCATCGGGGGATCGATATTCGGGGCTTAATCAGAAAGTTCTATATTACTTGAAGCGATACGTGACTTGCGTAGAACCCATAATGTGTGAACTATTTGTTATATTTCATAATATTTCAATTTTGTATATTAGCTGCTAAATACAAATTGAGTCCAATTTTGGGCCGTCTTTTGAAAGCTAAATTACTGTGTAATTACGGGTCGGGTCAAGTTTTTGGCACCGTCTCAAGGGAATTGAATTAACATAAAAAACACACAAAAACAACACACGTTAGGGGCCCATCATTTGCTCAAATTAGAGTTCTAGATGACTCTTGATCAAATTTGAATATTTCTTGATAAAAAAACTGTCTCGAGTGTCATGATGCGCCTAGAGAATTATGCCGAATGTAGAAATTTGTTGGTGGCGCGCAGGTGTGTGTCTATATATATATATATATATATATATATATATATATATATATATATATATATATATATATATATATATATATATATATATATATATATATATATATATATATATATATATATATA
>JXCR01129039.1:119730-142514 GCA_002079205.1 Phalaenopsis hybrid cultivar | reverse complement strand
TATATATATATATATATATATATATATATATATATGTATATAAAATATATTGTTTCAGTAAAAAAAAATAGATTTTAGTATTATATAAATAAATGCTGTAATTTAAATGTTAATTATATATAAGAAAATATTATGAGCTATGTATGTAAATATCCCTGTGTTTGAAACCAACACATGGCACAAAGTTTGGGAACATTATCATTCTATAATTCAAAATATTATCTTTACGTTTATGATATTTAAATAAGAAAATTATTAAAAGGACAAAAATAAATTATAAAAATTGTAACTTGTACGCATCTGTCCTTTCTAGAGAGAGAAAGTCTTGAACCCAGAAAATTTATATTTTATCTTGCTTAAAGTTTCCAAAAGGAGGTTGCCAAGAACCAAACACCTCATCCGGTCAAATAACTCATGCGAACATGACGACTTTGTTTAAATAAGCTGCCGACGGTTCTCCATTCAATGCATTATTATACATACATTTTTTTTTTAATAAAAGGAGCATTATATGTCTTCCTACATGTTAATCACCAAAAATTGAGTACAAATGTTGGGTTGGGAGTGAATCCCCGAAACTAGAAATAAAAAAGTACAATACTCACTCAAAAGGGGGATTCTCATCCACATACAACTCCACTAAAAAAAGTAAGGAAAAATACAAATACTCTAACAAAAAAAAATATACGAAACACAAAAAGTATACCCCAACATGTACAAGTATACCAAACACAAAACGTATACTTCCAAAAAATGTCTAAAAAGTCGCTGCAGCTGTAGAACATTCAGAGAGAACCAAACAGTCCACAATATAGAGCATGAAAGAGTCATACTGCAAGAAGTATCATAAGCCATAAAACCATCTTGCTATCGAGAGAACTTGCAGGAAATCATAGGGTAATATTCCCAAATCAGAACATCATAGCTACAAAAAAACTGGAGTATACCAAAGGAGTACAAAAAAATTGAAGTGAAAACAATCCAACAACAAACAAGGCATTAAGAAGTAAGGAAAAAGCAAACTGTGAAAAAGAACCATAAACCAAAATAATAATTTCCAAATCACTACTCCCTTCATAAGTAAAACCCTTATCCTGCAACAGAAAAAGAGCGAGCAGTAATAGTAATGCAGTAAGCTGTGCCAGAGAGGGGCAAATAAAAGGTGTAGCAGTCATGTGCAAACTGATATTATGAGGGAGGAGCAGAGGAACTTCCTAATATAGTTGGCAGTAGAGACAAGAAAATAATACATGGGAGGCATCACATAACTCCCAAAGGAAGCCAAGCACCCACTCATGTTCCAAGGCCACTCAATAGTTAAACATAATTCTTGAAACAAAATAAGTTTACCGCAATGATTCCTCTAATAGTAATGCATTGTAAAATAGCAGGTAAAGCTAGGGTCTAATAAAAGGGGCATCCAACAAATCACTTTGAATGAGAGTGTAGAGAAATGGTGTATCACCAATGAGAAAACTAACAAGCCCTCTTTTGGATAACCAGTCCACGGGAGCGTTCCCTTCCCTATAAATGAAGCTGTATTATATGTTGAGATGATTATTGTTAAAAAGAACCATTATACAGTTCAACAAGCTAATGAGAAACCAAGCAGGGTTTGTTCTGCCTGTTAAAAATTTAAACAGCCATCATGAGTCTGATTCCAAAATTAATTTTTGGATTTGAAAAGTAACCGAAACCTGGAAAGATAAAAGCACAACCAGGCCTTTGCCTCAAGAGAGGATGAAGCAACACACGGGGAGGCAAAGAAAACAATGCACCTACCAGTATTATCCCGAAACAAAACACCCACCCCAACAACATTTTTAGTGAAACTACCATCAATATTTGCTTTTATCCAACCTTGAGAGGGTGGTTTCCAACTAATTAGAGTTGGTCTCCTACCTCTCTCAGGCATACAAAGAGTTCTAGACGCATTTAAAACTCTCATAGCTTTGTGATAGTTGGCCAATATGAGTGAGACAGTGGTAGCAGGAGTGGGGAGAGAATCATTATATTTATAACTATTTCTAGCCAACCAAGTAAACCACAAAACTATTAAAGAGAAATAGTGCAATTTGTTATTAATATAACTTGTTTCCTTCCAAACCGCAAGCCGATTTTCCAAGTGCAAAGTTGGGGGCCAACAAATACCAACAGAGCTCCCAAATTTCTCCCAATCTTCTTTAGCAAAAGGGCATACATAAAATAAATGATAAGGGGATTCAACATCCCTTTTGCAAATATAATAAAAAGAAGCAAGTTTCAAGCCTTTCATCTTAAGAATATCATCAAGTACAAAATAATATAAAAATATCTCCATAAAAGAATGAGATGGAGGGAGAGATTTAGTGATGCCATATATAATAACTCCACTTCCAATGTGGAAATTTATGTATTTGAGAATAAAACATTTTAGTAGTAGAAGTTGAGGATTAAAATTTCCACATAGGGATGTCCTTTCTATGCACATTTAAAGGAATTTTAGCAATAGAAGGAGCTTCATCCCCAACCAATGAAACAAGTTTAGTTAAAATCCAGTTGCCATTCATCCAACAATCAGAGACAAGTATGCTTGTGTCAGATATTAAGTGAGAAAAGTTTGTGAAATTTGACATTCCCCACTGATCATGCCAAAAAGATATATTTCCATCCCCCAAATCCTAAAAAATAAAATGAGAAGCCACATTTCTTGCTTGCATAATAGCCTTCCAGAGTTTATAATCACCTACCTTCCAAGTAAAAGTTGAGGGGTGTATAAAATTGCAATATTTATAATACATAAATTGGGCCTATAAATACTTCCCAGCTCTAAGTTTAAACCAAAGCTTGCACTTGTTTATATTAATAATCTGCTGAAAGGTTGTAAAGCCAAGTCCCCTAGAAGAGACATGTTTACTAAAATTTTGTAGTTAGCCCAAATTTTAGTGGACCACTGAGCACCTCTCCAAATAATTTTCTTAAAAAGCACTTCAAGTCTTTTTTGGGTGCTCTTCTTAGCTTTAAGAACCTGCATTGCATATAGAGGTAGACTAAAGAACATACTTTTCAACAAAGTAAGTCTACCATCATTAGATAAAAAAATATTTCTCCAATAATTGATTTTGGATTTTATTTTGTCCACAACCTCATCCATTTGAATTTGCTTCCTGCCCCCTAAAATAATGTTCACACCATGATATTTAATAGGAAGTTTTGCAATTTTACATCCAGTGAAAGTGGAAACCCAACTTTTATTATTTTGACATACATTTTTTCCAAAATATAAAGAGCATTTGGACAAATTGAAAATCAAGCCAGAGGTATTCTGAAACTCAGTCAAAAGATGCATAATAGCTTTTATAGTAGGCTTACTGACATTAGAGAATAATATAACATCATCAGCATATGCAAGGTGGTTAATCATAATTTTAAATTTATGAGAATATTAGATGTGAGGGTGTTCTATATGCAATTTTTTAACTAGCCTGGAATGATAATCAAAAGTAATTATAAAAGTGGTAGGAGAAAGAGGATCTTCTTTATTAATGCCTCTATATATAGAAAAGAAACCATGAGCTTTTCCATAAACAAACACACTGTAATGATTATTTTCTAACCATTGTTTGATAAGCAAGCATAACTCCTGATGAAAACCTTTAGCCTGCAAAATATTAAGAATAAAATCATAGCCAAAGGTATCAAAAGCCTTTTTGATATCAAGTTTGAAATCCAAATTACCCCCTCTACACTTTTTATCCAAATCTTCAATCATTTCATGTGCTAGAAGGATGTTATCAGTAATCTCTCTGCCTTTAATGAAAGAAGATTGCTGTGGAGATATAATTTTAGATAGATGTGGTTGTAGTCTATTTATAAGCAACTTACTAAAGGCTTTAGATATAACCATGGTAAGAGAAATAGGACAAAAATTGTCCCAAGTAAGCTCATCATTACCTTTGGGAATGAGCACAATCAGAGCAGAGCTAAAGTACTTACCTGGGTCATCCTCAAGAAATAACTTTGAATGAAAAAGATGACCTATTTCTTGATGATGTACCAACAATGCACCTAGAATGATGAGGATAAACCATCTGGGCTAGGGTCCTTCTTAGGACAGATAGATTTAATGTAGAGAGAATTTCATTTTCATCATCAACGTGAGTTAAGGAGAGATTGCTGATGTAACTGGTTTCACCAGCAAATATATTTGAATCAACAGGGGAAACTTGTACAGTAGAGTGATAGAGTTGAGTAAAATAAAGTATTGTACTTTCCCCAACATTCTCCATGTTAGTAAAAATGTGACCATTAGCATTTTTAATCTTCATAATATTGTTAATGCTCCTTCTATGCTTTAAAGTAGCATGAAAATAATTTATATTTCTATCACTAACAATAAAAGAGATACCATTTGCTTTCTATTGGAGGAGGCTTTCTTCCAGAGTAATGACATCCAATAAAGATAGATGAGCTTGGGCCACAACTTCCATTAAAGTAGGTGTACCAATATCACGAGCTTCTAACTAATCCAACCTATGTTGAGCTTCTAGCACTTTGCTATGCACACTACCAAAAACCTGATGATTCTATATTCTGAGATGAGCAACTAGTTTTTTATGAATTTGCCATAGAATAAATCAAGGTGTCCCAACACCATCAAAATTCCAAGCCTGTCAAACAATACTTAAGAAATCATCTTGAGAAGTCCAAAAATTAAGAAATTTTAATCTAGAAATAGTAGGTTTGACATTAAAAGCTGAAGTGAGCGGGATGGGGTTATGATCAGAAGATGCATAGCTTAAGTGTTGGACCCAAATGATTGGATAATAGTTTAACAAGCAATAGTTTCCCAAAAAACAATCAAGCATTTGGAAAAGCAAACCTCTTCTCCAAGTAAAAGGTGACTCAGAATAACCTAGGTCAAAAAAACCAGCCCCTGCAATTGAGTTACAAAAACGATTTATGAGGGTATTGTCACATCTACCACCATAACCATGTTGAAATCACAACATGCAAACCATGTATCCTTAATAGTATCACCCATAAGCTCTAATTTCTGCCACAAAAAAATATTTTCTTGCAAAAGTGAGCTAGCATAAACAAAAGTACCCGACCCATGAAAATCTTCCATTTTAAAATGAGTTAAAAAAATTTCTCCTTATCATCCACAATAGATAATGTAATAGCGTGCTTCCACAAAATCTAAATTTCGTTATTCTTCTTGCAAAAAGATTGATCGCTTTTGAATTTTTGCATGATTCTGTGTTTATTAACATGCACAAGAGGCTCCAAAATAGCAAAAACTTAAATTTTTTGGACCATTTAAAGATGCTTGAGTCTATAAAGGGAGGAAGGGTTAGTCAATCCCTTAATTTCATATCATGATATTAAACATGATGTTTTAAGCAAGCCCTTATAGAGGATCTAGAAGGGGTGCCTAATTGCTCCCCATCAGAATAGTAAAGTCCTTCTTATGTAATGTTGCTTGCATTAAGCTGAGAGAGTTCATTTTTTCTTTTAGCTTTCTTTCTAGCGTGTCTTTGTACTTGCCATTTGTTTTCCAAGGCATTCAAAGCAACTAGTAAAGGGGCATTTGTGACATCTTTTGAGGTGGAGGGAAGAGAACTTCTTTCATCAAGCTGCATATGAGTCTCCCAAGTAAAATCATTTTGTGGGGAGGTGTTGTTGCGAGTAGGAGATTTAGAATTTTCATCATGCATAATGGTAAGGTTGGTGGCATGATTATGGTAAACATTAGTGTCAAAATTTCCTTTAGGTAAAGTTTGTTGAACTTGTTCATCATTAAATGTATTGGTAACAGAATGTGTTTCAAACCAAACAGCATTTTGCATTGGTGGATTAAATCTTTATCAGCATCAATAGTAGTATGTGTTCCCTGTCATTAGTTGAATTTTGGGTTTCAGGATGGGTAGTAGAGTGACTGCCATTGTTAGCTTGAAGCCAGGAGTTCAATAAATAATAGAGAGATGTGGGGTGGCCAAACATTAAGCAATGAGTACAATAAGGAGAGTGACGTTCAATCTCAACTTGTTAACAATAACATTAATGTTGAAAGCCAATCCAAATTTTATTACAAAAGGGCTAGGTAATGTCCCTTTCAACAAGGACACGAGCTTCAAAGGGTCTTGTGATAGCACAAGTAGCACTATCCATTTTCAAAGTTTTTCCATAAGCAGCGCCCAAAGAAAAGAAAATTTCATTGTTAAAAAGATATAATTTGAGACCCAGAAATCCAATCCAAACCGGTATAATTGATAATTCAGTGTTAGGATCAAAATTCACTGACCATTTTAAAAATTTTATGACACGATTATCAATTCACATAATCCTTTTTGGAAAAAAGCATGATGTAATCCTCATCATTTGCAAGTTGTATTAAAATACGTCTCCCATCCAAAATCCCAACCTTCCACCAACCAGTAATCTTAAGCATGCCAAACTCCTTTCGAATCAGTTCAAACTTAGGGTGCCCGTATAGAAATTTGGCAACAAGTGCTAATCAACAAGAGGAAGTGAGGATCGTAGGCTCGACAACAGATATAAACATTGCTAACTTCACATTTTCCCCCTAGTTTATTTATTAAAGTGTAATCTTGTCCGACAATTAATTTATCGTGAAATGCTTGAGGGAAAAGGCAGGTCGATAGAATACTGGACAACCCTCCACCCCCACGTAAAACTGCATTAACAAAACTACAAGCAGCCGACATTCCAAAAAATGAAAGAGAACGAAATCAAACCGAAAAAAAAGAAGGATCTCACAAGCCAAAGCACATAGGAGCCAGGGGGAAACCATTGTGGCCAGAGCTAAGAGCCCTAGCNGTGTATATATATATATATATATATATATATATATATATGTATATATATATGTATATATATATGTATATATATGTATATAAAACATATTATTTCAGTAAAAAATAAATAAATAAAAAATAGATTTTAGTATTATATAAATAAATGCTGTAATTTAAATGTTAATTATATATACGAAAAAAATTATGAGCTATGTCTGTAAAGATCCCTCTGATTGAAGTCACCCACAAATGGCACAAAGTTTGGGAACATTATCATTCTATAATTCAAAATATTATCTTTACGTTTATCATATTTAAATAAGAAAATTTTGGAAAAGACAAAAATAAATTATAAAAATTGTAACTTGTACTAAAACCCACGCATCTGTCCTTTCTAAAGAGAGAGTCTTGAACCCAAAAAATTTATATTTTATCTTGCCTAAAGTTTCCAAAAGGAGGTTGCCAAGAACCAAACACCTCATCCGGTCAAATAACTCATGCGAACATGACGACTTTGTTTAATAAGCTGCCGACGGTTCCCCATTCAATGCATTATTATACATACATTTTTTTTAATAAAAGAGCATTATATGGCTTCCTACATATTAATCACCAAAAATTGAGTACAAATATTGGGTTGGGAGTGAATCCCCGAACTAGAAATAAAAAAGTAAAATACTCACTCAAAAGGGGATTCTTATCCATATACAACTCCACTCAAAAAAAAAAAAAAATACAAATACTCCAACAAAAAAAAATACGAAACACAAAAAGTATACCCTAACATGTACAAGTATACCAAACACAAAACGCATACTCTCAAAAATGTCTAAAAAGTCGCTGTAGCTATAGAATATTCAGAGAGAACCAAACAGTCCACAGTATAGAGCATGAAAGACCCATATTGCAAGAAGTATCATGAGCCATAAAACCATTTTGCTATCGAGAGAGCTTGCAGGAAATGATAGGGTAATAATCCCAAATTAGAACATCATAGCTACAAAAAAACTGGAGTATACCAAAGGAGTACAAAAAAAACTGAAGTGAAAATAATCCAACAACAAACAAGGCATCAAGAAGTAAGGAAAAAGCAAACTGTGAAAAAGAACCAAAAACCAAAATAATAATTTCCAAATCACTACTCCCTTCAAAAATAATACCTTGATCCTGCAACAGAAAAAGAGCGAGCAGTAATAGTAGTGCAGTAAGCTGTGCCAGAGAGGTGCAAATAAAAGGTGTAGCAGTCATGTGCAAACTGATATTATGAGGGAGGAGCAGAGGAACTTCCTAATACAGTTGGTAGTAGAGACAAGAAAATAATACATGGGAGGCATCACATAACTCCCAAAGGCAGCCAAGCACCCACCCACATTCCAAGGCCACTCAATAGTTAAACAAAATTCTTGAAACAAAATAAGTTTACCACAATGATTTATCCAATAGTAATGCTTTGTAAAATAGCAGGTAAAGCTAGGGTTTAATAAAAGGGGCATCCAACAAATCACTTTGAATGAGAGTGTAGAGAAAAGAGGGAGGTGTATCACCAATGAGAAAACTAACAAGCCCTCTTTTGGATAACCACTCCGCAGGAGCATTCCCTTCCCTATAAATGAAGCTGTATTATATGTTGAGATGATTATTGTCAAAAAGAACCATTATACACTTCAACAAGCTAATGAGAAACCAAGCAGGCTTTGTCCTGCCTGTTAAAGATTTAAATAGCCATTGTGAGTCTGATGCCAAAATTAATTTTTGGATTTGAAAAGAAACCGAGACCTGGAAAGATAAAAGCACAACCAGGCCTTTGCCTTAAGAGGAGATGAGGCAACATAAGGGGAGGCAAAGAAAATAATGCACCTACCAGTATTATCTCGAAACAAAACACCCACCCCAACAACATTTTAGTGAAACTACCATCAATATTTTCTTTTATCCAACCTTGAGAGTGGTTTCCAACTAATTAGAGTTGGTCTCCTACCTCTCCCAGGCATAAAAAGAGTTCTAGACGCATTTAAAACTCTCATAGCTTTGTGATAGTTGGCCAATATGAGTGAGACTGTGGTAGCATGAGTGGGGAGAGAATCGTTATATTTAAGAGAAACCACAAAACTATTAAAGAGAAATAGTGCAATTTGTTATTAATATAACTTGTTTCCTTCCAAACCACAAGCAGATTTTCCAAGTTCAAAGTTGGGGGCCAACAAATACCAACAGAGCTCCCAATTTTCTCCCAATCTTCTTTAGCAAAAGGGCATACATAAAATAAATGATAAGGGGATTCAACATCCCTTTTGCAGATATAATAAAAAGAAGAAAGTTTCAAGCCTTTCACCTTAAGAATATCATCAAGTGAAAAAACAAAATAAAAATATCTCCATAAAAAGAAAGAGATGGAGGGAGAGATGTAGTGATGCCATATATAATAACTTCACTTCCAATGTGGGAATATATGTATTTGAGAATAAAGCATTTTAGTAGTAGAAGTTGAGGATTGAAATTTCCACATAGAGACGTCCTTTCTATGCACATTTAAAGGAGTTTTAGCAATAGAAGGAGCTTCATCCCCAACCAATGAAACAAGTTTAGTTAAAATCCAGTTGTCATTCGTCCAACAATCAGAGACAAGTATGCTTGTGTCAGATATTAAGTGAGAAAAGTTTGTGAAATTTGATGTTCCCCACTGATCATGCCAAAAAGATATATTTCCATCCCCAAAATCCTAAAAAATAAAATAAGAAGCCACATTTCTTTCTTGTATAATAGCCTTCTAAATTTTATAATCAACTACCTTCCAAGTAAAAGTTGAGGGGTGTATAAAATTGCAATATTTATAATACATAAAATAGACCTATAAAGACTTCTCAGCACTAAATTTAAACTAGAGCTTGCACTTGTTTATATCAAAAATTTGTTGAAAGGTTTTAAAGCCAAGTCCCCCAAAAGAGACAACTTTACTAATATTTTTCTAGTTAGTCCAAATTTTAGTGGACCACCAAGCATCTCTCCAAAGAAATTTTTTAAAAAGCACTTCAAGTCTTTTTTGGGTGCTCTTCTTAGTTTTAAGAACATGCATTGCATATAGAGGTAGACTAAAGAACACACTTTTCAACAAAGTAAGTCTACCACCATTAGATAAAAAAACATTTCTCCAATAATTGATTTTGGATTTTATTTTGTCCACAACCTCATCCATTTGAATTTGCTTCCTCCTCCCTCGAAGAATGTTCACACCATGGTTTTTAATAGGAAGTTTTGCAATTTTACATCTAGTGAAAGTGGAAACCCAACTTTTAATATTCTGACATACATTTTTTCCAAAACATAAAGAGCATTTGGACAAATTGAAACTCAAGCCAGAGGTATTCTGAAACTTAGTCAAAAGATGCATAATAAATTTTATAGTAGGCTTACTGGCATTAGAGAATAATATAACATCATCAGCATATGCAAGGTGGCTAATCGTAATTTTAAATTTATGAGAATATTGGATGTGAGGGTGTTCTATATGCAATTTGTTAACTAGCCTGGAATGATAATCAAAAGTAATTATAAAAATGGTAGGAGAAAGAGGATCTTCTTTATTAATGTCTCTATTTGCAGAAAAGAAACCATGAGCTTTTCCATTAACAAACTCACTGTAATGATTATTTTCTAACCATTGTTTGATAAGCAAGCATAACTCCTGATGAAAACCTTTAGCCTGCAAAATATTAAGAATGAAATCCTAGCCAAGGTATCAAAAGCCTTTTTGATATCAAGTTTGAAATCCATATTACCCCCTCTACACGTTTTATCCAAATCTTCATTCATTTCATGTGCTAGAAGGATGTTATCAGTAATCTCTCAGCCTTTAATGAAAGCAGATTGCTGTGGAGATATAATTTTAGAGAGATGTTGTTGTAGTCTATTTATAAGAAACTTACTCAAGACTTTAGATATAACCATGGTAAGAGAAATAGGACAAAAATTGTACCAAGTAAGCTTATTATTACCTTTGGGAATGAGCATAATCTGAGCAGAGCCAAGGTACTTACCTGGGTCATCCCCAAGAAATAAACTTTGAATGGCAAGGATGACCTCTTTCTTGATGATGTCCCAACAATGCACATAGAATGATGAGGATAAACCATCTAGGCCAGGGTCCTTCTTAGGACAGATAGATTTAAAAGTAAAGAGAATTTCATTTTCATCATGAGCATGAGTTAAGGAGCGATTCTTGATGTAACTGGTTTCATCAGCAAATATATTTGAATCAATAGGGGAAACTTGTTAAGTAGAGTGATAAAGTTGAGTAAAATAAAGTACTGTACTTTCCCCAATATTCTCCATGCTAGTAAAAATGTGACCATTAGCACTTTTAATCTTCATAATATTGTTAATGTTCCTTCTATGCTTTAAAGTAGCATGAAAATAATTGGTATTTCTATCACTAGCAATAAAAGAGATATCATTTGCTTTCTGTTGGAGGAGGCTTTCATCCAGAGTAATGACATCCAATAAAGATAGATGAGCTTGGGCCACAACTTTCATTAAAGTAGGTGTACTAATATCATGAGCTTCTAACTGATCCAACCTATGCTGAGCTTCTAGCACTTTACTATGCACATTACCAAAAACCTGATGATTCCATTTTCTGAGGTGAGCAACTAGTTTTTTATGCATTTGCCATAGGATAAATCAAGGTGTCCCAACACCATCAAAATTCCAAGCCTGCCGAACAATACTTAAGAAAGCATCTTGAGAAGTCCAAACATTAAGAAATTTAAATATAAAAATAGTAGGTTTGACATTAAATGCTAAAGTGAGCGAGATGGGGTTATGATCAGAAGATACATAGCTTAAGTTTCCTAAAAAATGATCAAGCATTTGGAAAAGCAAACCTCTTCTCTAAGTAAAAGGTGACTCAAAATAACCTAGGTCAAAAAGACCAACCCCTGGAATTGAGTTACAAAAACGATTTATGAGGGTATTGTCACGTCTATGACCCCCTTTTTACTCAGTAGGCTTCATAACCATGTTAAAATCACAACACCATTTATCTTTAATAGTATCACCCACAAGCTCTAATTTCAGCTACCAAAAATTTTTTCTTGCAAAAGTGAGCTAGCATAAACAAAAGTACCCCACCCATGAAAATCTTCCATTTTAAAATGAGTTAAAAAAATTTCTCCTCATCATCGGCAATAGATAATGTAATAGCGTGCTTCAAAAAAATCTAAATTTTGTTATTCTTGTTGCAAAAATATTGATCGCTTTTGAATTTCTACATGATTCTATATTTATTAACATGCACAAGAGGCTCCAAAATAGCAAAAAACGTAAATTTTTTGGACCCTTTAAAGAAGCTTGAGTCTATAAAGAGAGGAAGGGTTAGTCGATCCCTTAATTTTCCATATCATGTTATTAAACATGATGTCTTAAACAAGCCCTTCTAGAGGATCTAGAAGGGGTGCCTAATTGCTCCTCATCAGATTAGTAAAGTCCTTCTTATATAATGTTGCTTGCATTAAGCTGAGAGAGTTCATTTTTCTTTTAGCTTTCTTTCTAGTGTGTCTTTGTACTTGCCATTAGTTTTCAAAGGCATTCAAAGCAACTATTAAAGGGGCATTTGTGACATCTTTTGAGGTGAAGGGAAGAGAACTTCTTTCATCAAGCTGCATATGAGTCTCCCAAGTAAACTCATTTGGTGGGGAGGTGTTGTTGCGAGTAGGAGAATTAGAATTTTCATCAGGCATAATGATAAGGTTGGTGGCATGATTATTGTAAACATTAGTGTCAAAATTTCCTTCAGGAAAAGTTTTTGAACTTGTTCATCATTAAATGTACTGGTAACAGAATGTGCTTTAAACAAAACAACATTTTTCACTGGTGGATTAAATCTTTATCAGCATCAACAATAGTATGTGTACCTTAGTCATTAGTTGAATTTTGGGTTTCAGTATGGGTAGTCGGGTGACTACCATTGTTATCTCAAATCTGGGAGTTCAATCAATAACAGAGAGATGTGGGGTGGCCAAACATTAAGCAATGAGTACAATATGGAGAGTGACGTTCAATCTCAACTGGTTGCCAATAAACTTGATGTTGAAAGCAAACCCAAATTTTATTACAAAAGGGTTGAGTAATGTCCCTTTCAATAAGGACACGAGCTTCACAGGGTGATAGCACAGTAGCACTATCCATTTTCAAAGGTTTGACATAAGCAACGCCTAAAGAAAAGAAAATTTCATGGTTGAAAAGATGTAATTTGAGACCCAAAAATCCAATCCAAACTGGTAATGGTAATTTAGTGCTAGGATCAAAATTCACTGACCATTTTAAAAATTTCATGACATGATTATCAATTCACGTAATCCTTTTAGGAAAAAAGCCTGATGTAATCCTTATCATTCGCAAGTTGTATTAAAATACGTCTCCCATCTAAAATCCCAACCTTTCACCAACCAATAAGCTTAAGCATGCCAAAATCCTTTCTAGTCAGTTCAAACATAGGGTGCCAGTATAGAAATTTGCCAACAAGTTCTAATCGACAAGAGGAAGCGAGGATCGTAGGCTTGACATCAGATATAAACGTTGCTAACTTCACATTTTTCCCCTAGTTTATTTATTAAAGTGTAATCTCGTTTGACAATTAATTTATCGTGAAATGCTTGAGGGAAAAGGCAGGTGGAAGGAGTACCGGACGACCCTCAACCCCATGTAAAACTGCATTAACAAAACTACGAGCAGCCGACATTCCAAAAAATGAAAGAGACCGAAATCAAACCGAAAAAAAGAAGGATCTCACAAGCCAAAGCACATAGGAGCCAGAGGGAAACCATTGTGGCCAGAGCTAAGNTATATATATATATATGTATATATATTACTTTTTAAATGGAAATCAATATTTGGCAGAGGCCTAAATACTAATTTCCCATGCCATAGGCCCCATAGTGAGAGTCCGTGCCATTTGCCTAATTATTCAAGAATCCAAAGCCACTGAGAATCGAACCGGTGACCTAAGGGAACTGTTGAAACATTTTTAAGGGGGGTTCTGTGGAATCTGTCGGTCGCCGGAATGGAAATATCGATGCCCCTCTTCGGAAGGGCATTTTAATTTACATATATAAATTTAGTTTTAGACAAATATGAAATTAAGCTGATCTCATATCTTTCAAAGTTTAGATAAAAGAGCGTTATACCTCAAACTATGTATCTATCCTGAAAGATAAACACAAGACTTGAGGGTGAGACTTAATCAAATAAACTAAGAAATGTATGACATCTATTTGGTCTGCAAAATAATTTTATTTATAAGCCAACAAGTTCCCCTATTTAATATGAAAAATTAAGTAGGGTTTATATTAAGTTGGGTTCTTGAAAGTATCCTATAAAGGCAAGCCCTTATAGTTAGTTACATCTTAGATAACCTAAGTTACCTAAGAAAACTCTCGATAATAATTAGGGGATACCAAAGAGATCAGATAAGGAGGTCTAAAAGTGGAATGGTTCGAATTTGGAACATTTATTTTTGGAATCCAAAGGAAGAAAAACTAGGCGATGCCACAGATCCTGAGGAGAACTTTAGTGACTTCCCAAGCTATCCTATGGTTTGGCTTCAATTTAGAGGTGAAATATTTAAATGGTTAATCCTGCCAATTTTATTAATTAGAGCCTACATTCATATGAGATGATCACACAAATTTAAATGGATTTCCATTAAGGAAATGTATGACATCTATTTGGTCTTCAAGCTCCTCATCGTAGCGAGTTTAAGTTTTTTAATGTGTCAAGTTATGATGTAAAATAAAGTGTTTCTTAAAGTTATGGTTATTTAAATATTATGGGGAATGTTAAAGTTGATTTGAGAGACACCGGATAGGATCATACGGTCCCTTCATTCTAGCACTACTATTTTCTTTTAGATTCACTTAGTCCAAATGAATTTACTAAACTAATTTTAATAAGTTCCTTACTTTCATTTAGACCCTGGGAAATCTCGTTAGCAATCATAGATTACCTCCTTCGAGGGATTTCCGATCATCCGATAGAGACGTTTTAATTTAGTTGCAATTTTTGTTTTTTTTTGTTTATGATTAAATTTTGAGTTATCTTTTATTTTGACTATTGTGGCGGTGAATTTTATCTTATTTTGATTTCTTAATTTTGTTTTGGTTTCAGTTTTGTGGCTATCCTAAAAGTTTTAGTATTGACATACTGGGTGACATTGTTGTTTAACATGCAAGTCTACAAATAGGAAACAAAATATACATAAAGGTAAATTAAAGTAAATTGCAGTGCAATAACTTAAAAGCTTACCTATCGATTCTTCCCGTTCCTCCACTTGAAAAGTTAGCTTTGACAATATGTATATAATTTTGCAAGGAATTCAAATTGTAGGAGTAGATAAAGGCATAGCTACCAAACCCCAAGTTATGACTTTATTGAGTCTCATAAGATCTTAGTGGATGATTTTAGGAAAAAAATATAGCAAGTTTAATTTTTCCTTCAAGATATTCAAGAGATTCCAAAATGCTCGGAGCATGACCCTGAATCACTTTAAAGATTTCTTGAAATATTTTGAGTTCAGTTTGAACTTATCATATCATTTTATTAATCATCCAAGGTTAAACTAAGGTTATCCCATTTCTTAAGGAAACTTGATGTTTTATTTATCTCGAGGTTAGGACACTCAATTAATCAGTTGATATTTCATTTAAGAGTTATATAGGTGGGTGTCCCTAAGGCAAATTTAAGTAAGTAAGTTTTTGCTTTCCAAAGTTGAAGGTTGTCCCATAGATAGCAATATCTATTATATCCATTGAGATTGCCAATTCTAATCCGGTGATTATCACTTCATATTCTGCTTCGTTGTTTGTACACGACTCTGTTAGGTGATAGGAGAATCTCAACATGGCATTATCTGGTGTGATGAGAATCAGAACAATTTCTACTTTGCTCTGTATAACTGTTCATGATCCTTCATCTCTTATGGTTGAGAAAGCTCTATCGAAGTACATTTCCCAATGACTGGCACTGGGCAATTCTATTTGTAGTATCTGTTTATCTGGTAACTCATCATTAAGAGAGGACCCAGCTGTAAGTGGGTGTGCCACAAGAAAATCTACTAAAATATGTCCCTTGGTAGCCAAAGGGGAACAAAAGTTATATCGATTTGTAATAAAATCATCGAAATCCTTGCTAGACTTCTAGAAAGTGTTGGTTGGGTCATCAAATATTGCAATGGATTAACTTTTAAAATAAGATTAATTTTATGAGGAAGCATGTAATGCCTAAACTTTTTGGTGGTGAAAATTAAAGCTAAACAATGTTTCTCAATAGGTGGATACTTTACTTCCATTGGTATTCGACGGCGAATCAAGTATTAGAGTGTCTTTTCCTTACCCTCATCATTGACCTGAGCCAAGAGGACTCCAAGAGAGTCATCTAAGGCCACAGTATAGAGTGTCAAAGGTTTTCCTGGGATAGAGGCTGCTAGAACAGGAAGTGTCATTAAGTATTTTTTGGAGTCCTCAAAGGCCCACTATCATTTCTCTTCCTAAATGAATTTGGCGTCCTTTTAATTAATGCAGAGAAGGGCTGGCACCTACCTGAGAGATTAGAAATAAAACGTCTCAGATATATAAATTTTTCTTGAAAGGAACGTAGTTGTTTCAAAGTTTTGGGAGGAGGAATTTCCAAGATAGCTTTAATCTTATTCAGGTCAATCTCGATTCCTTGATGACGGACAAAGAATCTTAGAAATTTCCTAAAGGGGACACTGAAGGCGCTCTTTAAGGGATTCATCTTGAGATTATATTATTGTAATTGTTTGAACACAATCCTTAAATCATACAAATGATCTATTTTATGTTTGCTCTTGATGATCAAATCATCCACGTAGTACTCCACTTGTTTGTGAATGAGGTCGTCAAAGATCTTCATCATAGCTTGTTGGTATGTTGTTCTGGCATTCTTCAACCTGAATAGCATCACTGTGTAACAAAAGATCCCAATTTTTGTTCTGAAGGCTTTAAGTACTGCATTCTGTGGAGCCATCTTTATTTGGTTGTGACCCGACGATCCATCCATGAAGGAGAAAATTTCATGTGTCAAAGCGATGTCCACCTTCATTTATGGTATCAATAATGGAAATCCATCTTTTGGATAGGCTTTGTTGAAATCCTTGAAGTTGACACAAACACAGATATGTCCATTTTTCTTCTTAACTTGCACAATGTTAGCCAACCACGTGGGGTATTGTTCTTCTAGCACAAGGTTAACGTCTATCAATTTCTTCACCTCGGTAATGACTTGTTGCTCTATTTTGAGGTGCATTCTTCTAGGAGCTTGTTTTACAGGGGTCATATCTTTATCCACCCCGAGCTTATGAACTGCAACTTCTAGGGATAATCCTAGCATTTCATCATCACTTCATGTAAAACAATCTTTGAATTCTGACAATAACTTCATCAGTTCTGAAGATTCTTCATTGCTGAGTAGAGAACTTATAAATGTAGGTTGGAGCTGATCTTTAGTCCCGAGATTAAATTACTTCAGTTCATCAACAATTGATTTAATTTCTTCCTCAAATTATGGTGAGGCATCTTTTATTAACTGATCTTGAGAGTCATCCTCTACATCGAGACAATCATCCTCTTCTGATTCACTTATAATGACTATACAAAATTCTGAATCATCGACTGGTCCTACAGGACAAATCTTAGACCCTCTTTCGAGTTAGGAGTTTGACTTTTAACATTCCATAATTTTTCAAAAGCTGTAACTTATATTTTGGCATCTGTTTTGGCACATATCCCTGTTGAATTAACTTTTGTACACAAGGAGAAAAGTAACCAAAAGTTTATTCCATTAATTCATTAGGTTTCTCTTCTAAATTTACATGATTTTCAAGATTAGCAGAAGTAGAAGCAGGATAAGACTTGATCAGCTTTGAACCAGCGCTACAGACTTTTTTGACCTCTAAACTCTCAACCTTTTGAGGGAGAATTAGAGTAAGGGACATGACATTCACAAGTGGTTGATCCGATCATACATCAACTTATATTCACTTTTATCCACCTCTTCCAAGAAGATTTCATACTGTGGTTTCTTCTGTTTTATCATCATCCTTTTCTCCTCGAAACTTTCTTCATCATCAATCTGGATAGTTGGCTTAGTCCATCCAGTAATTGTATTGGTTCCTTCTCATCCACATCCTTGGCCTGGACCTTGGGTGCATGAAATAAAAGAACCCCCACCAACTTGTTGCAAAAGAGTGGTGGAAGATTGCTGAAATGGAGCTGAATGGCTTTTTCCTTGTGATCCTTTTGAATCTTCATTCGTATTTGTCACCACCTCACGAGAGAAGATAGTTTTCTTTGGAGGCACGTAATAGGCAGCATCTTCATGAATGCCAACTTCTTGAACTGAAAATGATTGTAAATCTCCTTTAATGAAATGTTCTTGTCCTTCCTTGTAATATTTTATGCACTGATGCAGGGAAGACAAAACCATGTTGTGCTCATGAATCCACGGTAGACCAAGTAAAGTATTGAAAGAAGTCTCAGCATTGATGATATGGAATTTTGCGGTTGTTACTAGTTCTCCGACTTTCATAAACAATGTAATTGATCCAAGGGCTCCTTCTCCCTTTTGATTAAATCCTCTTAACGTCATTTTATTGGATGTAAGCTCTTGAGCTTCAATATCCAAATATGACAATGTCCGTAGACTCATTAGGTTGAGTGATGCACCAGGATCTACCAAAACTCTGGACAATACAAATCTACCGATATTAATAGAGGTGTAGAGCGGTCAATTATGGTGAGCAATATCGAGCAACAAGTATTCAGTCGTGAAAGTTATCCCTGGCTGTTCTTTTAAAGAACAAACTTCATCCAAGGATGTGCTGGCCAATTGAGCTAAGCAAATCTTTGGGTCAAGCAAGGCTATAACTAGAGACTATCTCATCTCCTTTGACAAGATCAGAGCATCGTAGATGCTTAGTTTGGTCGGCAGCCTCCTAGGATGAGCTAGAATATTATAATCCACTTAATATAATCCTCTAATCTTTACTTGATTATTTTTTTCATCCACTAGTGGAGGTGGAGGTAGCTATTCTTGAGTTATTACTTGTTTTCCTTTATCTATGGGAGCTGACCTCGAGGGTAACACTGTCTCGCTCTTTGGGTTTATCTCTATGATTTCTTCTTCTTCATGTAATGTTGTAGGTAAATTTTTTGTTCCATCTTCTTCTTCAAAGACATCCAAGTTGATAGCAAGTGATGTGTTATGACACTTGAGGACTGACTCCTCACTCCCGGTGCTATCGTAACCGGTATATTTTCTTTATCCTTATTAATGGGTTCATCAGACTTAAGTACGATTTGAGGATTGGTTTGGGAATCATTATTGGAGTTAGACTGAGCAAAGTCAGTTACGTTATCACTAGAAAAAATTAAAAATGTAGCCAAAATCATAATCATTATATTCATAGTACCCCGGTGGAGCCAAAAGATAATCATACATGGTCAGAGGATCGAGGATTTTCTTCCCTGAATTTGAGACAACGATTCTAACAGAGGAAACCCCCATCCTATCCCCAAGCTATCAATCTTCACGACATCATTCTTCTCTTTCTCTTCTGATTGTGGTGGTTTCTCTGGCAAAATCTCCATCTTTGGTTGAGCAGGCTAGAGACTCTGAACGACTATCTGAGCTGAAGCAGTCTAAATTTGATACAGTTTCTTCTTGGATGACTTACTCCAAACTATACTCCATCCATCTTTTTTTAATAGGGATCTATCAAAGAAATCAGCTCGGTCAAAATCATATTTATAGAAACTTTTCAGGTTCTTTGAAATACTCTTTCGGGATCATCATATTCCCTTCTTCAAGATTTTTCTCGAGTCAATCCTTGAAGATGAAACATTCCTCTATAGTATGTCCAAGCATCCTATGGTATGGGCAATAATTGGGCTGATCTTTCTTGTAAACTTCCTCAAGTTTCCTTAGATCTGACAATTTGAACTCGGGTTTTTTCATTATAATTATGAACATTTTGGGTACAACTTCATCTTTGAAGGACTATACTATGCTCTTTTATTCCGAAAGGGTCAGACCCTTCTTATTCTCTGTTTGATATGATCTTCCTTAATGCGACAACTGGCTAGACCGACCATATTGTTGTGTTCATTCCTGAGCATGCTGTGATGATAACTGAGAACTTTGACGAGAATGTTCTGCTTGTATCTTCATTGGTTGCCTTCCCCTATCAACCATTGCTACTGTCCTTGACTTCTTCTCGAATATTCGAGCTGTTGTGGTCTTTTCCAATTTTTCCTGAGAATCCATGTTCTTAACATTTTCTTGCAGATTACTAGCTTTGCTGATTAGCTTCTCAAAGGACTTGATGGTGAGTCCCTTAAGCATGAAAGCTACAGACCCATGGATGCTTTTGAGTAGGATTTCAATCGCATCATGTTACTGTAGCTACGATTCACATTTCATGCTAAGGTTTCACAAAGGACTTGATTGATCTAAGGCATCCCAAACTTGTTCGACCATTTGTTTAAATTATTTTCCTAGCATGACACTCGATGGAGAATCCTTCTTCTGTTGATCATCTCTGTTAGTCAAGGCAACTTCTCTCCTTTCATCGGTGATACGTACAATCTCTGACTGATTGAATTCTGGAGAAGATAATTATTGTGCTTGAGATTGTCCATGAACTGTATCCATGACAGCCATGGAAGTGGTCATCTCTTCCATCCCTTTCTCCATTTGACTGATTTGCTCATCCCTTAGTAGAACAACCCTACGCAGATCATCTACGTTGTTCCATTCAACTAGAGGATGGGTGTCGCGTGCAGATGCAGCTGCTCTGATTTTGATGACATGAATATCCATAAAGTCTTCATTGAGATAATCGTTAAAGTCAAAATCTTCATCATCATCAACGAAAATCCCATGTTCTCATGCTAACGCAAAAATCTTGACACAGAGCTTCTTAACCTTTTCTTCAATTATTAATTCTTGTATCATCTTGAGATATGGGGGACACTGTTGAACATCCCTCATTTATTCATCCAACTTGGTAGCAATAGCTGCGACGATGTCAAATATTTAGGACCATTGCTTCATTCCATGATCCTGCCATAAGGGCTCACTGAACTGTAATGGTACGATAACCTCAAGTACCCATGGTGATGTCTTGAGATGAGAGGCATCGGCATGCCGAAGAGAGGTATGCTCCCTATGTTGCAAACTATTTACAATATCAGGTAACGTCTTCATCTTTTCCTTCAAAACTTTGAGACGTCTCTCTGACTGGTAAATGGCAGAATTCTCGGACCTATATGTGACTTAGTCGGTCGACGACCTGTAGGTCCTGGAGTAGCAATAGTAGAGTTGGTGATGATGATGGTAGTATTAACTCTTCTTCCCAGGTGGAACTTGATGGGAATGCGAGCAGGCAAAGTTTCAGTTGATCCTCGAGATCGTCTGGCAGATCTGACATCTCTTAGAATTTCTTTCTTCATGTGAGGGAATACTGTATATCCCACTCTTTTAAGCAATTCACCGACTGAACAACCCTCCTTGGTAGCCAGTCTATGGAATACTTTACTGACTCGAGTAATAGGAGTGGGCTTCTTCCTCTCCCCATCATGTCCATGAGGTAACAATAAAGTAGTAGCAATCTTGTGGATACTTTCATACCCATTGTTGTTCATTAAGGGATGGAACCTACTCCTTTGCAAAAGAAGATAGGTTTCTGGCAATACTAGTTCCTCATGGTGAGGAATTTCATCAATAGACATTTCTTCAGAAATCTGAGCTTTAGCAGCCTTCCGGACCTTTCAACTGCGGTTTCTTCTTTGAGACCAAGTTAATGGAGCAGACTTCGAACTCAATCCAATTTCAAACATTAAAGGTGGGATAGTGAATGCTTCGATTGTATCATCAACGATCATAACCTCTTTTCCCTTAGTAGAAACGGGAACAACAGACTTAGCAGGTGCTAGGGCAGTAGTCTTTATCATCTTGTAGGAAGGGAAATCCTGAGGACAGTTCAGGTTGAACTTAGTTGACGACTCCTAAACTTCCGGAGCTGTGACTTTCATTATGACAAAGGAAGCCTTTCCGAGCATGACTTCAAGTTCATTGAATCTGGCTCCAAACATGATGGTGGGGGTTACGTTGCGGGCATCGCGGCTCGTCGGCAGGTTGCACTAGAAAGTGAGCGTAGGGAACTCCATTGGAGCAGCTTCAAAAAGAAAGCTCTGGGGTTAGTTATTTGACAAATACCTTGTATTTCTAGTGCGAGCACTAAATATTAACAAAGGTTGATCTATCAACTAGGCAAATCTTTTATTTTAATATTGGTTTGTGAAAAATATTTTGGAATTAGTAAAAGTATTTTGAAAATAGGAGAATTTAATTAATTTTATAAATAAGTTTTAAATAGCAAGTGCAACACGACATAATTTTATTTAATTTGCAAATTAACAAACTAAACTCGAAAGGGAAAGTGAAGCTTAGGACCTAGTGCAGGACCGACTTCACAATGCAAAATGCTCAGACGGAACTAGTCCAACAACACACCTATTGGGGGTCTGACCCCACTAAAAGATTAATAGTCCTAATGAACACCTAAACCTCTCTGTTCAAAGGTGCCTGAACAAACGGTCCTAAAGTCCGAAAGAGTTGACCTACTTACCCAAGAAAGAAATGGGTGAAGTATGCCAATGGAAGAAGGGTAATCTGGTCCATAAGGGACATGAACACATTATCAATGCAAGAAGACAATATTCCTTGATTTAAATAGAGAGAGAAATTAGTCCCTAGTGGAGTCGCCAGAAGCTGTGGGCACAATTTTAGGGGGGTCCTATGGAAGCTATCGGTCGCCTTAATGGAAATCCCGACTCCAGCTTCGGAAGGGCATTTTAATTTTTATATATATATACATATATATATATATATATATATATATATATATATATA
>JXCR01129039.1:103050-119441 GCA_002079205.1 Phalaenopsis hybrid cultivar | reverse complement strand
ATATATATATATATATATATATATATATATATATATATATATATATATATATATATATATATATATATATATATATATATATATTTAGAGAAATATAAAATCAAACTGATCTTATATCTTTCAAAGTTTAGATGAAAGAGCGTTACACCTCAAAATATTTATATATCCTAAATGATAAATACAAGATTTGAGGGTAAGGCTCAATCAAATAAACTAAGAAATGCATGACATCTGTTTGGTCTATGAAATCATTTTATTTATAAGCTGACAAGTTCCCCTATTTAATATAGAAAATTATATAGGGTTTATATTAAACTGAGTTCTTGGAAGTTTCCTATAAAAGCAAGCCCTTATAGTTAATTACATCTTAGATAGCAGAAGCTACCTAAAAAAGCCCTCAATAAAATTCAAGGAATATTGTCTCCAAAGAGGTCAAAGAAATAAGACTTTCCAAAGAGATCGGATAAGGAGGTGTGAAAGGGGAATGATTTGAATTTGGAACTTTTATTTTTAGATTCCAAAGGAAGAAGCACAAGGGGATGTCACAGATCCTGAGGAGAACCTCAGTGACTTGCCAAGATATCCTATGATTTGACTTCAATTGAGAGGAGAAATATTTTACTGTTTCGTCTTGCCAATTTTATTATATAGGGCTTACATTCGTGTGAGATGATCATACAAAAAACTAGAAGATGTGAGGATTTAGGTTGTAACGAACGACGACCTTGGAATCTTAAATCGATTTATGGCTTATATTGTATAGTAGAGCCATATAAAAGCTTAAAGGAAAATTGAGGATTTATGTCCTAGTAGGCGAATAGCCTCAAAGTTATATGGTTTGTTAGTTAAATCTAAAGAATGGTTTAGCTGATGTAGACATGTTTTCCTATTGAAGTTGGTCATGCTGCCCACAAAGTTAGCTTCAAGCTTCTTATCGTAGCGAGTTTAAGTTTTCTAATGTGTCGAGTCATGATGTCAAATCAAGTGTTTCCTATGGTTATGATTATTTAAATATTATGGGGAATGTTAAAGTTGATTACAGCGACACCGGTTAGGATCCTACGGTTCCTTCGTTCTTGCACATCTATTTTTTTTTTTGGATTCACTTAGTCTAAATGAATTTACTAAACCCAATTTAATAAGTTTCTTACTTTCATTTAGACCGTGGGAAATCTTGTTAGCAACCGTAGGTTACCACCTCTGAGGGATTCCCGATCATCCGATAGAGGTATTTTAATTTAGTTTCAATTTTTGTTTTTATTTTTTTATTTGTGATTAAATTTTGAGTTGTCTTATATTTTGTCTATTGTGGCGGTGAATTTTATCTTTTTTTGATTTCTTAATTTATTTTGGTTTCAGTTTGTGGCTATCCTCAAAGTTTCTGTTTTGACATGCATGATGACCTTGTTGTTTAACATGCAAGTCTACAAGAAGGAAAGAAGAGATACAGAAAAGAAAATAAAAATAAATTGTAGTGTAAAAACTTAAAAGCATACCTGTCTATTCTTTCTGTTCCTTGACCAATGGAAATATAGTTGTGTAAAATTTATAAAGTTGACTTCGCTTTACAACAGTGCCAAAAACTTGATATGGTATTTTATGAATAATAATGTTTAGCACTTAATGCTGGTATTCTACGCAGGTAAACACATCATTATCAAGTAATATAAGACTTTCTTTTTAAGTCCCAAATATCAATCCCACGAGGAAGGTAAAAATTTGAAATAATAAAATAACCAGGAAATTCACAGAAGTAAAATGAAATTACTGTCACTAATTTCGAATGTTTAAGATACTATCAAAGCTAAATTATTAACTACTAGTAGAATTTAAATGCAAGGTTTAAAATTAATAACTACTAAATTATGTTTATGTGATGAATTTTTCTAATATGAAAAAGCATCTTTCCCACTACAATGAGTTTGCGGTGAAATGAGATGAGATAAATGGCTTCAATATGTATTGTGCCAAATAAAAGAAATTTTAATTCTCTACCCTGATTCAGTGTTATTGAAAATCATTAGCTAATCTTAAGTTTAGTCCCTAAATCCGTGGCTAGGCTAAGAGGATAATAACTCCCACTCCAGAGCTCCCACTTCCCTTCCTCTGAAGGCTAAATCTCACTTTAGTTTTCAAACACTAAGATCAATTGGGGATTTTTAATCTGACATCCTAGAAATCTCCAATTCTACAACCAACTAAGTATATTTTTGTATTTTTTACACTTAATTTCATGAATGAAATACTCCTTCATGAAATTAAATGTGATTCTCACTCTATTGTAGAACTCATACTCTATTTCCAAAATCATATGTTTCACAACATATTTTAACAATTCAATTGGCCAGATCGAAAAGTAAATTAAGAGTAGAGTTGAAAAATCATCACAATTTATTTTAAATCTTAACATTGGCACATCCAAATTATTTCTTCATTTCACCATATCTCAGAGTAGGGAGAAAGATAAAGGAAACTACTCAGACTTCATGAGAAAGATACAACAAAACACAAATTTTATATATAAAAGAAAGTTCATACAATAATAATAAACAAACAACACTTATCTGAAACTCTTTCTCAATGCAAATCCCTTTTAGCCACTCTTACGAAATGTAGAAAGAAGAAATATCTCACTTCTCTTCCTCTCAAACACTTCTTACAGAATAATTCACACTTCAACTCACCACACAAACTCAAAACTATATAGAAATTGACTCACTAATGGGGCGGAATGATGTAAAGTGGCAAAAAGTGTGCAAAAGGGGGTGATGGATAGCGAATAAAGGCAAATGAAGATGTAGGAGGAGAGTCTTTTCTGATCAATTTTGGCTCTAAATAGAGCTTAGGGTCGGTTCTCCAATAGATACATCCAAAAAATCTTAAAAAAGCATCCAAATTCATCGAATCTTTTTGAAATAGGGCCTGTACCGACACTGGCGCCATCGATGCCCATTCTGGCATCATCAGCGCCAATGGACTATAATTAAAATCCACATTCTTTGTCAAACAACGTCGTTGGTGCCCAGTCTGGCGCCATCGGCGCTGAACAATTTTTTAATTTCTCCATTTTTACTCTAAATTTCATCCTTTTTGCTCCAAGTCCTAAAAATCAACAATCTGCAATAAAATATAAAAAATACCTTCCATTAAAGTGCAATATCACCAAAAAATGAGTATAAAATATAGGTCTAAAAAAATATATATTTTTGGCGTATCAAAATCTCCCAAACTTAAATGTTACTTGTTCTCAAGTAACTCCTTTGCTACATAAAAATATGACTAATGGCTATAATTTTAACTTTTAGATTTCTTTATTTTAGTCCACTAAATACAATGGTTATAGGAATATCTAGTAGTCAAATCTAAGATATTTGATTCGCTATTCTTTTCAAGGAAAATTGTAAATTATTCATATTAAAGCCACTTAGAAAACTCATATGAAAAAGAACTTCATGAAACTTTACTAGTAAATATGTTAATACTTAAATATAAGTTTAGAAAATATAACCAAGCCTTTTTCTTTAAGCCAATTCAAGTGAAGCCAATTTTTAATTAGGCATCTCCTTAAGCTTCTCCTCACATCTTCTCTTTTCTTTTTTTTTTCTTTTCTTTTTCAGGATCATTTTTAATCCTTTTTCTTTTCTTTTTTTTTATGTGAGGATTACTATATCTGGATAACCTTTAATGATTTTGAACTTCACTATCCTCTTCTTAAAATTAAAAACTTTTCACATTCCTTCACTTTATAAATTTATATTAGCTTTAAAGAATTTTCATAAAATTTTAATCTTTTCTTTTTACATGAATCTCTATGATTTTTAATATTTCAAAAATACAAATTTTTTTTTACTTGAAATAGAAAAACATAGTCTTATTCTTTCATACCAAATATATTAATCTCTAAAATTAACTTTTATTATTTAAAAATTTTTACTTAAGTTTATTATGTATTTAGAAATATAAATATAGTTATATAAAGTTATCCTCCAATACCAAAGGTCATGTTAAATTTTTTTTTTTTGAAAATATAACTAATTGAGGACAAATAAAATTAAGTTTCTTTTCTTTAAAAAAGAATTTTTCTCCTCCCAAACCCCCCCCCCAACAAAACTTAAATTTTTAAAGGATTTTGCAGGAAAAATAGAAAAAATAAAGGGTGAAAGAAAACTTTTAATACATAAAGAAAAGACATACCTGTTGAAGGTTCTGATTTGAAACTTAATTCTGAAATATTGCAAGTGCTAATATGAAAAGCTACAAGACTTAAGACATTAAATAACACATAAAATGTATAAAAATTTGCTGAGAAAGAGTTAACTACAAATACATCCAACAATGTACTAAAAACAAATAAAATTACTCAAATGGTTCCCAGTGTAAAAACAGTCTAACAAATCTACAATTCACAATTCAACATAACATTTAAAATAAGGTGTTACACATCTAAAAACAAACTGTGTCAACAATAAAGTTCAACCAAACATAAGCTAAACAAAAATCTAACTAAAGCATCACCAATCATCGTCTTCGTCTTCTTCTTCTTTCACATCCAAATTCTGTTATTGATATGGAGTAAGAAAAGGGTGAGTAGGAAACTAAACTGAGTGAACACCCCTCATGTATCTGACCATTGCATCATCATAAGCAGAATCATATTCGAACTTCTGTCTTATCAAATAGATCGAGTGTTCCTATAAATAATAGAGCCTACATCTACCCTTTTCATCTACTAGATACAGAATTTCAAGATGGCTATCATTGCAACCTCACTATGATGATTTGTTGGTATCATTCTTCCAAAAATAAAGTAGTGTCAGACCTTAGATACTACATTTAACTAAGAAAGAGGAAAGTTTTCCTGAACACCGTTCTTCACCTAACAGGTTCCTCTTCCATCAGTAAGAAAAGAAATAACTTCATCCAAGGCCTCATTTATAGTAGAAAACGATTTGTACTGGTAGTTATACACATTTTATAACTTATTAAATTTATTAATCATTCTTGGAGTAGTCTCCACCATTTTCCCTTGAATAAACACATAGTTTTCAAAAGTTTCCTTAAAATTGTCATAGAACTTCACCACTACCCAATAATCGCCTTGGCAGTAAAGTAGAAAACAATTCTCCCACTGTCGAACATTGATTATTCTTTCAACTTCTCCGCCTGGATTTTCAAATCCTTGATCCGGAATCACTTTTTTAGTTGTAAGTAGACTATTGAAGCAAATGTTAGCCTTGTAGTTAACAAATTTTTTATCATCAAAATCTACCTTTCTCTTTCATTTATTCATTCTAAGTGCCATGGTAAATCTACAAAAATTTGATAAAATTGAAATAAATTCCAAAGAATTCCAAAAATCTAATGTGGAATGTTTTAAACTTAAATCTACTAAGTAAGAGTTATTCACCAAAGAATTTTCTCAAAATCTTCTAAAAAAATATCAAAATTTTAGATCTCGACAATGTAAGATAAATCCTTGGTGAAAATAAAAAATTTTGAGTTTAAAGTGTAGCACTTACCAAGAGAATATGAAATCCAAACTTCATTTGCCTTAAAATTGCCTCAACTCCGAGCAATAGCAAGCCATAAGTGCAAAAACCAGAGGTTGAAGGTGACTCAAAAAAGTAAAAATGGCATTTTACTGTGCAAATCAAGAATTTTAAGGGTGTTTGGGTTGGTTCGGGTTGAGGGCGCTATCAGTGCCCATGCCGGCGCCGTCGGCGCCAATGGCCAGAAATTCATTTTTTGATTTTTTCAAATTTCAATTTTCTTTCAATTTACTCCAAAGTCTATAAACTCTTTTTGTACACTAATTTTCATCTAAAAATAATTCAAAAACAAGTATTTTGACAAACAACATCAATCTAACTTTTATATATGCAAATACATCTTTATAAATACATTTTTCTAATCACACTTTGACATCCTTAAAGCAAGCTAAATTATAATTTAGCGTTGAAATCAAGCCAAAACACTAGAACGCTGACACAAAACTATACACAATCAAAGTCAATAGAGTTCTAAAGCAAAGTAAAGTAAATCAAATCCACAAATTTACATAAGTATTTTAAACTAGTACAGAGTTCAACTTCTTTAATTATTCTACCTCATCTTCAGTACTTTCTCCTCCTCTAACATCTCCCATAGACAGGTAATGGATATACAAATTATAGAAGGGTCTGTACGAGAATTGATCAGTCAAATTTTTATTGATCCATCCATTTTTGTTAAAAATCTATACATATGCTACTTCAATTGTCCCAGTATAATCAAAGTTCTCTTTCGTCCTCCAATCTAGGTTATCAAAAAGGTAGTTAAGATTTCCTATTACATTTGTAATACTCTGAATTTCTCTTTATATTTTCTTCATTTTCTTATCCAAAGCCATTGAACTTCCAACTGTTGGTGGAATTAATGGTGTTGAAGTGTGTGATGAATGATCCAAAATAACATCTAATGTTTCATCTCCATTCCCTATATAATTGTCATCAATAGAAATCATGGGCTCCCAAGGTAATAAAACTTTCTCCCAACTTTCATATGGAACTTGAGATTACTGCAAAGTAGAAAATTGTGGATGGATGCCTTAGTCCAATATTGGCCCATTCATAATAATACCCATAACAGATTTGAAAATAATTTACCCCACATCAATGGGTTTTTCCATTTGAATGTAATAATTGAAAATGACACTTTCTCTTGTAACTCTACTAATCTTCATGGTAGGGAGTAATTTTGTAGATATGAAGAAATGCAAATGTTTTGATATTGGATTAAGCAGTGAAGCAGAGAAACTAACGTATCCCTCATCTCTGTTTTCCCAATTATCATTTTCATCCGTCAGAAAATGATATACTTCTTGCATCATATCTCTTATTGGGATAAAATTCGTATAAAGACAGATTGGAATGTTTCTATCATATACAAATCATTAATTCAAGCCAAAGTAAATGGTATAGCCTTACCTCAAACGAAGACGACTCCTTAGGTAATTCCATGTTAGTTAGCATAAAATTCCTTTATGGCTGGTACAACAACTGCAATGACATTGTAGCACAGAACTTCCTAATGTCTTTGTACAGTGATTTTCTCAACCTGTAAACTTGGATTACTCAATCCATGGTTGACAAAGAGTCTTTCCTTGATAAGTCTCTTCTTCGTGATGAATTTGTCCTATAATCTTTGCACGTCAAAACTGATAAACTTTCTTCTATTAAAAACTCCATACCTTGAAGTGCTTTCAGAGTAGGAAGCCATGAAATTCAAAATTAGGAAGTTTCTGGACGTCCAAGGTAGTTTTTAGGACTCTAAAAACACCTCTCAGCAGTTATTGAGGAGCGAAACTGTGCTAAAGTCAGTCAAATTTTCTCTGCATGTGCAAAACTACTCGGGACGCCGTCGGTGCTCCCGATAGCGTCATTGGTGCTCCCAATGGCGCTGTCAGAGCCATGGTTCATTAGGCGGGCGCCGTCGGTGCCAGAGGCCAAATTCATGTCTTTTATTTTTTGCTCAATTTGATTCCAAATTTTCCTTNTTCATCTTTCTTTCAAGGGAAAAAAACTAAGTATTGTGTTCTTCATTATCTTATGATTTTGTAAACACTTATGTAGTGAATTTTCTTTTATTTAATGAAGTTTTTCGTTGTGTTTTATTCATGCTTTGTGATGTGTTTACTTTTCCTTCTTTTTTAGAAATAGTGGCATGAGAAGATTATGCCGTTATTTTCCTTTTACTCTTCTTTTATAATGAGTACGATTCATGTTTAGGATATCAGGATACATGCTAGAAGAAATTTTAATTATAATTTATGATGGTTTTTCAACTTCGCTCTTAATTTACTTTTTGATATGACCAATTGAATTGTTAAAATATGTTGTGAAACATATGATCCAAAAAATGAAGTATGAGTTCTACAATAGAGTGAGAATCAAATTTAAGTTCATGAAGAAGTATTTCGTTCATGGGATTAAGTGCAAATAAATAGGGAAATATACTTTGTTGGGTGTATAATTGGAGATTTCTAGGGAGACAAACTAAAAATACCCAATTCAATCTTAGTGTTTAAAAATTAAATCGAGAGTTAGCCTTCAATGGAAGGGAAATGGGAGCTCTGAAGTGGGAGCCAGTATCCTCCTAGCCTAGCCATAGATTTAGGGACTAAACCTAAGACTAGCCAATGATTTTCTATAACACTGAATTAGGGTAGAGAATTAAAAATTTTCATATTTGACACAAAAAATATTTAATGTATCTCATTCCTTTACATTATCCAATTCACTACAAAGAATAATAGTTTTTAACATAAAATTCTCCAAACTAATTCATCCAAAAAGGGTTATCTTTAGAATTAATATTTACATTTAGGAATAGTTACTATCCTTACATTTAAAATTCTCATTTAGGAGAAGTTGCTACATAAAACACCATTTTAATCGATATTCCAAACTAAGGACTAATTGTAGTAGAATGGACTTTGACTAAGGACATCTTTTCTCGCTTCCTTGTGGGATCAATATTCAGAGCTTAATCAAAAAGTCCTATATTACTTGATGCGATACGTGCACTTGTGATCCTATTTGCTCTATTTCATAATATTTTAATTTTGTATACTAGCTGCTAAATACAAATTAGGTCAATTTTTTTGCCATCTTTTGAAAGCTAAATTACTGTGTAATTACGGGTTGGGTCAAGTTTTTGGCACTGTCTCAGAGGAATTGAATTGACATTAAACACACACAAAAACAACACATGCTTAGGGTGGTAAGAACTTTAGGAGAATTTTAGTTGAAGTAATTAGGCTTAGACTTGGAAAATTGTAGTTTCATAAAAACTACTTTTGTGTGAAAAGTGTTTTCTGTATGAAAAAGTGCTGTGAAAAAGCTGTTTGTGTCAAAAATAAGGTGTTTGTGAAAATATTTTATTGTGTTGAATATATCTTTTGTTTTATTTGTTTAATTATTAATGTATTGTTTGTTGTGTTGCGTAGGACTTGTGCCTTATGATCCTGTGTTAGAAAAAGGGAAAAAATTAAAAAACAGAAAGGACTTGAAGAACTAGAAATGGAAATGGAAAATATTACAAATAATAACTTAAAAAATCATCATAAATATTTAAGGGATTGTATAAATCCTACGGCAGATGAAATTCACTCAACTATACAAACCCCTGTCGTAGAAGCTGACTCATTTGAAATAAGTCCAGATATTATCCAACTAGCGTAGAACAACCAGTTTGGGGGAACTTCTTTGGAGGATCCCTATTTACGCTTATCTAGTTTTCTAGAAATTTTTGCTGTATTTCATTATAATGGAATGTCCGATGATGTTGTTTGACTAAGGATTTATCCTTTCTCACAAAGGGATAAGACTAAAATGTGGTTATACTCATTAGCACCTGGCTCTATTAAAAATTGGGAGGAGTTAACTCATAAATTCCTAGCTAAGTATTTTCCACCTTCAAGGACTACTAAACTTAGAAATAATATTATCTTATTTAGTCAGTATAAAGGGGAATCAACATACGAAACTTGGGAAATATTTAAGGAACTTTTAAGAAAGTGTCCACACCATGCCTGCTTGATTGATTAATCATTCAAACTTTTTACAATGGTTAAGTAGAATCCCTTAGGTTTATAATTGACACTGCTGCTGGTGGATCATTAATGTCAAAACCATTTAATGCAGCATATGCATTAATTTAAGAAATAACTACAAATGAATTTTAATGGCCCTTTACAAGGGTAAATCGTAAAAATGTAGTCAGAGTTCATGATACAGATGCAATTGCAATTCTTGTATCTCAGGTTGCTGCAATATCAAGGAAGTTGGACCAATTTGGAATGAACCAGCCTCAATTTACGCCAGTAAGTGAGGAAAGTTCATTAGGGCATATGGTTGATTCTAACTTATCATATGAAACTTTAAATACCATAAACAACTTGTATTCCAACTTTTACAACCCAGGTTGGAAGAACCATCCTAATTTTAGCTGGAATCACACTACTTGGGGTGGAAACCAGCAATGGAAAAATAATCATGCAAATCCTAATGGAAGTTAGAATAATTAGGAGAATACAAACTATAGACTTTCATATCCACTATACTCTAACAATGATCAACAATTTTAGGATAAGAAGATGTCTATAGAAGAAGTGGTATTGCAAATGGGAAATGTGTTGCAAAGTCAAAATGTTGCAATTAGAAATGTGGAGAGTCAACTTGGACAAAATTGCTAATTCACTTAGCAATATTCCCCATGGAACACTTCGTAGCAACACTGAGATCAAACCTAAAGAGAACAATAATGAACAGGTAGAAGCTGTCCAATGAAGAAGCGGAAGAGAGATAGAGCATGTTGTTAGAAAAGAGAAAGAAATTGTGAGAGAAAAAAAAGAAAACTAGAAGACCTGAATAAACATGTTTCAAAGGGTGTGGAAAAATTAATATCTCAAACTAAAATAAATTTAGAAAGAGCACCACCTCCATTTCCTTAAAGACATAGACATCAAGAATTGGATAAAAAATTTTCAAAGTTCATGGAAGTACTTCAGAAGTTAACGATAAATATTTCTTTTGCTGAAGCTTTGGAACAAATGCCAAGTAATGCAAAATCTATGAAGGAGATATTAAGAAAGAAAAGGAAATTTTGGGATTACGAGATGGTTGCACTAAGTGAGGAGTGCAGTGTTGTATTTCAGAAAAAGCTTCCTAAGAAACTTAAAGATCCTTCTAGCTTAACAATTCCTTGTGTATTTAGAGAAAGATTATGTGGAAAAGCTTTATGTGATTTAGGATCGAACATTAATGTGATGCCTCTATCTATGTTTAGAAGGTTAGGTTCAACAGATATTTCTCCCACTACTGTAACCCTTCAGTTAGCTAATTAATCTATCATTTATCCAAAAGAGGTTATAGAATATGTGTTTATTAAAGTGGATAAATTTATCTTTCTTATGGAATTTATTGTATTAGATATGGAGGAAGATAAAGAAAATCCATTTATTTTGGGGAGACATTTTCTTGTTATTGGACAAGCTATGATATATATGCAAAAAGGAGAGTTGACTATGAATATTAATGACAAGGAAGTCACTTTTGATGTATTAAAGACTATGAAATATCTAGTTGAGAGAAAGGATGATGATTGTTTTTGGATAGATGAATTGATTATATAAGTAAAAACTATTTCCAAAAAAGTTTTGAGAGTAAGTTAACAGATGAGATCAAAATGGACTTTCATGATGAGTCTAAAATGTTGCTTAAAAATGACTGTGTATATTTTCAAGAGAGGTGTGAAATGATGGACGTTATCGAAAATAGTAAATTTTTATTTTCATCTGTTGAAAAATCTCGTGAACTTAAAATGAATATGCCTCATACAATTTTAAAGCCTATATATTTAGAGAATTTATCTACACCATCAGTCTTTATGTCATCATATTTAACTCAATCACAAGATGAACCTGAATTAAATGATGAAATCGGTAAAAGATCTCATATGAAAGAGTCATTCAAAATCACTGAATGACATCTTCCATGGTATACAAACAAAATAATGAGATTCTGATGTTGGGGCAGATTATTAATGCAATTAACAGTTACCCCCTAAAGACTTTACCTAGTGACCCTAAAATAAACCCTAAGCAGATGAATGATGAGCAATATAAAGTTATCAAACAAATATTTAGAAGAGAATTTGAAGATATGTTTTAAAAAAGCTTCGAGTTGAGAGATAGGGGTAAGGAGATTGAAAGACCAAGGGAAGAATTTCTTAAGGAATTAGAAAAACCTATTTCCTCAACTAAGATAAATATAGAAAGACCACCTCCACCATTTACTCAGTACCAAGGGGAAGAATTAGAAGATAACTTGAAACAGAAGAGTAATCTAGTAGAATTTGATCCAGAATCTGAATTATCTAAAGACAATCTGATCGAAAATTTGGGAGATCTTGAATTATCTTATAGAGATCCATTTCTTATAAATTTTAAGAATGATATTAATATGAAAATTGAGAAAATTAATAGAAGAATATTGGATCTAGAAGGAAATATGAGGAATAATGCTATGAATCAATCTGAACAGGAAGAGCTGAACGAAAAATTTAAATTTGAGGACTTTGTAGGAATCTCTGGATATGGAAAAGATTGGGTGATTGATCAATGATTACTTAAATGGAATTTTGATCCTGGTGGAATCATTTGTCTAGCGGACGATGTTAAACAAAGCGCTTTATGGGAGGCAACCCATAGTTATCAATGTGGTTTGATTTAGTGTGTATGAGAGTTATGATTATTAATATTATATTGTGTTTGTTTTCGTGTGGATTGATTAGTTTGATTGATGTTTGGTGGATGTTTGGATTGTTAGTGGTTTGATTTGCTTTTAGTGTGTCACGAGGGAAATGATTTCTTAACTTCTTATTATGGTTAGACTTGTATGTTCTCTTGTAGTAGTTAGATTGACGGGTCTTACCTAGACTTTAGTTTTAGATGAAACATCATGAATTTATCAGTGAAAATTCCATCTCAATTTTGTTACTTCCTTTCACTAACATTGCTTTCATTTGATAGAAGTAGCTAACCTATTTAATGAGTAACATGTGTATGATTTTACATTATCCTTATTTATGGTAACACCTGAGGTTGGTGTTTGCGAACCAATGTATCGGGGATAATCTTATCTTTGGGATTAAAATCTATAAAATCATTTATAAGTACCCAATATATCCGTGTGGTGATTCCGTTAGAAACTGGAAGTAAGTTAGTGCGATATGATGAGTTAAAGGAACAATTGTCCTCATTTATTATGTGTGTTTGTGTTTGTGCTACAATAATATATAGGACTTAAAGAACATTTTTATATTCCAATGACGATACATGTTATGCTAGTTATACTTTTGTTTAGTTAATTTCATTATGGTATGTTTAGTTTAGATTTGCTTTCTACTATATGTTTTCCATCCTAATAAAAAATTGTAGATGTTTTTGATAGAGATTTGTGGTAGATAAAATTTCAAAATTGTTTTTCTTTCTACTTATATTTTGTGCACAAAATGTTGTACATGTTAAAAATCAAGTTTAGGGGTAGGAGGAAAAATATGTTTTAAAGCTAAGTATACTTCCTTTTAGTTTAGTATTATTGCATGCATGTTTTAGGCTATATTTACTTTCTCCTGCAGTCATTCTATTCTGATTATGAATGTATATGAATTTGATAGGATGTTTTAGTGGTCAGTAGATTAAAATTTTACTTTTTCTTCTTGTTAAATTTTACGGAATTGATTGCAAAATATTTAAAAATTTAAGTTTAGGGGGAAGAAAAATTTCTTTAAAAGAGTGAAACAAAATTTTATGTGTCCTCAATTAGCTATAATTTAAAAATTTAATTTAACATGACCTTTGGTATTAGAGGCTAACTTTTGATAACTTTATTTGCATTCTAAATATATAGTAGACTTAAGTAAAAGTTTTCAATAATGAAAGTTGATTCTAGAGTTAAGATATTTCGTACGAAAGAATAAGACTATGCTTTTTCTATTTAAAGTAAAGGAAATTGTATCTTTGAAGTATTAAAAATCTTAGAGTTTCATGTAAGAAGAAAATAATGAGGCTTTATAAAAAATCTTTAAAGCTGATATGAATTTATATAGTGAAGGAATGTGAAAAGTTTTTAAATTTAAGAAGAGGATAGTGAAGTAAAAAATTATTAAAGGTTATCCAAATATAATAATCCTCACATGAAAAAGAAGAAAAAAAAGATTAAAAAATGATTCTAAAAGAAAAAAAAAGAAAAAGAAAAAGAAAAATAAAAGAAAAAGAAAAGAAAAGTATGTTAGGAGAAGCATGAGGAGATGCCTAAGAAAAAACTGGTTTCACTTGAATCAACTTGAGGAAGAAGACTTTATTACATTTTCTAAACTTGTATTTGAGTATTAATATCCATACTAAGAAAGTTCTCATGAAATTCTTTTTCATATGGATTTCTAAGTGACTTTAATATGACAAATTCCAATTCTTCTTGAAATGAATAGAGAATCAGAAATCTTAGACTTGACTACTAGATGTTCTTATACTTTTAATTTCGACATAAGTTGTTAAAAAAAATTCTTGAGTTGTACTATTATATTTAGTAGACCAAATTATAGAAATTTAGAAGTTAAAATCTTTACCATTAGTCATAACTTTTATGTAGTAACTGTGTTACTTGAGGACAAATAACAGTTAAGTTTGGGAGATTTTGATACGTCTTAAAAATGTTCAATTTTTCACAAGCTTTTAATACCTATTTTTGGTGATTTTCAATGATATTGCAGTTTAAAGAAATATATTTTGTATATTTTTGGTTTCATGGACAAGAAATGGAGTTTTGGAGAAAAAAGAAGCAAAAAGCAGTGCAATTTGGAGAGAAAACGAGCAAGAAAAAAAATTCTGTCATGACACATTTCAATATATCTTTCTATGCTTAATCTCTTTTACACTTCTCACATATTTTTGAATGAAATTGCAGTTTAAATAAAGGTTTTTTTATGCTTATTTTGTAGGTCTATCTGTTAGGAACACAATGCAACCGAAACGGGGCGAAACAGAGCCAAACGAAGCAAAATTGTGGAGCTAAGCAGGGTGGGCGCCGTCAGTGCCAGAACCGGCGCCAGAGTGCAGAAAACGACTCTAAAACAACACCGACAGCGCCCGAGACAGTTTGGATGCGATCTTGGGCAAATTTCTAGAAGATTTAATGTATTTGGACGATTTTTGGAAGGTTTCTTGAGGCATTTATTGGGAAATTCGTCCCTACACTATAATAAGGTGCTTTTATGTCAGAAAAAGTGGTGTGTGTGAGTGGAAAAATGTGAAGAATTTTTAGAGATCTAAATAATAGGAGTAGAAATGTAGATTTCTACCTTTTTGGAGAGATTGGTGAGGGGATTTTGAGAGAATCTGTATGAGAATATTCTAGCATTGCATGAATTAGCGAGAGACTTTGTGGAAGAGATTTTCATCTTTCTATCATGGGGAAAAAGCTAAGTATTGTGTTCTTCATTATCTTATGATTTTGTAAACACTTATCTAGTGGATTTGCTTTGGTTTAATGATATTTTTCATCGTGTTTTCTTCGTGCTTTGTGATGTGTTCCTCTTACTCTTTCTTCTTTTTGGGAAAGAGTGGCATTAGAAGATTATGCCGTTATTTTCTTTTTACTTTTCTATTACAATGAGTAGGATTCATGTTTAGAATATTGAGATGCATGCTAGAAGAAGTTTTAATTATAAATTATGATGGCTTTTCAACTCCCCTCTTAATTTACTTTTCGATCTGCCTAATTGAATTGTTAAAATAAGTTGTGAAACATATAATCAGGGAAATGGACTTTGAGTTTTACAGCAGAGTGAGAATCACATTTATGGCCATGAAGGAGTATTTCGTTCATGAGATTAAGTGCAAATAAATAAGAAAATACACTTTGTTGGGTGTAGAATTGGAGATTTATAGGGTGACAGACTAAAAATCCTCAATTCTATTTTAGTGTTTAAAAACTAAAGCGAGAGTTAGCCTTTAGGGGAAAGGAAGTGGGAGCTCTGGAGTGAGAGCCAGTATCCTCTTAGTCTATCCACGGATTTAGGGACTAAACCTAAGATTAGCCAATGATTTTTTATAATACTGAATCAGGGTAGAGAATTAAAATTGCTCATATTTGGTACATACAATATTTAATGTTTCTCAATTCCTTACATTATCCAATTCACTACATAAGAATAGTAGTTTTTAACATCTTAAAATTCTCCAAGCCAACTCATTCAAAAAGGGTTATCTTTAGAATTAATATTTACATTTAGGAATAGTTACTATCCTTACATTTAACATTCACATTTAGGAGTAGTTGCTAGATAAAACACCATTTTAATCGACATTCCAAAATAAGGCTAATAGTAATAGATCGAAATTTGACTAAGACATCTTTTCTCGCTTCTTCGTGAGATCGATATTTAGGGCTTAATCAAAAAGTCCTACATTACTTGAAGTGATACGTGACTTGTGTAGAACCAATAGTGTGTGAACTATTTGTTGTATTTCATAATATTTCAGTTTTGTATATTAGTTGCTAAATACAAATTAGGTCAAGTTTTTGGCCCTTTTGAAAGCTAAATTACTGTGTAATTACGGGTCGGGTCAAGTTTTTGACACCATCTCAGGGGAATTGAATTGACATAAAACACACACAAAAATAACACACGTTAGGGGCACATCATTTGCTCAAATTAGAGTTCTAGATGACTCTTTATCAAATTTGAATATTTCTTGATAAAAAAACTATCTCGAGTTTCATGATGTGCCTGGAGAATTATGCCGAATGATAGAAATTTATTGGTGGCGCGTATGTGTGTGTGTGTGT
>JXCR01129039.1:74025-95175 GCA_002079205.1 Phalaenopsis hybrid cultivar | reverse complement strand
CATATTTTTCATAGTTTAAATGAAAGAGCACTATACCTCAAACCCTGTATCTATCCCGAAAGATAAACACAAGACTTGAGGATGAGACTCAATCAAATAAACTAAGAAATATATGACATCCGTTTGGTCTGCAAAATTAATTTTATTTGCCGACAATTTCCCCTATTTAATATGAAAAATTAAACAGGTTTTATATTAAGCTAGGTTTGGAAAAGCTTCCTATAAGAGCAAACCCCTATAGTTAATTACATCTTAAATGACCAAAGTCACTTAAGAAAACTCTCGATAAAAATTAGGAAATATTATCTTCAAAGAGGTCAAAGGATTTGAACTTTTCAACGAAATTGGACATAGAAGTGTGAAAGGGGAATGACTCAAATTTGGAGCATTTTATTGTAGAGTTCAAAGGAGGAAGAACTAGGGGATGTCATAGATCCGGAGGAGAACCTCAATGAATTCCTAAGCTATCCTAATGTTTGGCTTCAGTTTTGAGGAGAATTTATTTGAATGTTTTATCCTGCCAATTTTACTATTTAAGACTTACATTCGTGTGAAACGATCACACAAATAGCTTGGAAGTTGTGAGGATTTAGGTCGCGACGGATGATAACCTCAGAATCCTAAGACGAGTTAGTGCTTATATTATATAGCAGAGCTTTACAAAGGCCTAAAGATAAGGTGAGGATCTATGTTGCATAAGCAAACAACCTTGAAATTATATGACTTGTTGTTTAATTCTAAGGTAGGAAATTAGTTTAGTTGGGGAAGACATATTTTCTGTTGAAGATAGCTATGCTACCCACTATACTAGCTCCAAACTCCTTACCATGATGAGTTTAAGTTTCCTAGTGTGTCAGGTTAAGATGTCAAATCAGATGGCCCTATGGTTATGGTCATTCAAACATTATGGGCATATTAAAGTTGATTAGAGCGACACCGGATAGGATCCTATCGTACCCTCGTTCTGGCACCACTATTTTTTAACGGATTCACTTAGTCCAAATGAATTTACTAAACTCAACTTAATGAATTTCGTACTTTCATTTAGACCATGGGAATCTTGTTAGCAACCGTAGGTTACCTTCTTTGAGGAATTCTCGATCATCTGATAGAGACATCTTGATTTAGTTGCAATTATTATTTTGTGATGTTTGTGATTAAATTTTGAGTTGTTTTATATTTTGAATGTTGTGGAGGTGATTTTATCTTGGTTGATTTTTGTTCTGATTTTGGTTTTATGGCTACCCTAAAAGTTTGGGTTTTCATGCAGCGTGACATCGTTATTTAACATGCAAGCTCAAGACAAGAAGTACATGAAGGTAAATTCATTAATGTAAAAGTTTACCTGGCGAGCCTTTTTATTCCACCACCTGAAAGGTTAGTACTTGTAAAGCATGTATAGTATTGCTAGAAAGTTTAAGTTGTAAGAGTAGATGAAGGTTTAGCTACCAAACCTCAAGTTATGACTTTGTTGAATCTCGGAAGATCCTAGTGGATAATTTTAGAACAAAATATGACAAGTCCAATTTGCCCTTCAGAATATCCAATAGATTTCAAAATGTTCAAGGTGTGACCCTAGATCATTTTGAATATCTCTTGAAATATCCCGAGTTCATTTTGATCTTGTCATAATATTCCGATAATCATTCAGGGTTGAAGTGTGACTACCCCATTGCCCAATGAAACCTAAAAATTTAATTAACCAGATGATAGGGTACTTGATCAATCAATTAATGTTTCATTTAAGAGTTATGTGAGTGGGTGTCCTTAAGACGTGTTTGAGTCATTTAAGATTGTGGTGCCCGGAGTTAAAGTCACTCTTGTTGTGCTTAAAAGGTGTTAATCAACAATCATATCATTTTCTAAATCCAACCAATTGAGTTTAGAAATTGATCCTAGGTCACTACTAAGCCTTTAATAATCATAGTGAGTGAAATGGCGGTTTTCAAAGTTTTCCTTTAAGTGTAATATATCCTTATTAAATGATCAGATCATCCTCAACTTTGCGCCTAAGAAGAGTAAATTATCATCTTCCTGGCTTAAGACCATCACTTAAGAACCATTTGATCTTTAATTGACTTCCAAGCCATGAGGATTAGGAGAATTATGCTTTTAGTTGATGTGTAAGGGTGTTGAGTGGGTTTCTACCGTTTAACCCCATTGTATGTCAATCATCCAAACATGCTTATTAAGATCAAAATTACTATTTCCCTTTGATAATTCTAAATTTTTTATTAAAGGCACCAGTCTTAAAATTACCACTTTGCCCTTAGGGCACTTCACCTTAAAACTCTTTGAACACAACTCAAATGATTTTATGGGTTTAAAGTGTTATATCCATGAGGTAATTATGACGTTAGAGGAGAACATGTGGACCTTTCAAGATTTGATTTAATTTAAATAATTATTTAAATTTAAGAAATAGAATTTTCAGAGCTTAATTTATTTAGTTATGCAAAATAAAATTTATATTTATGAAAAAATTATTAGAGGTTTCTTAAGGTTAGAGAAACACTTAGAAAAAAAATTATGATTTTTTGAATCAAATTTCAATTTTTATTATTTAATTTTTAGATCAATTTTTATGATTTATTTAAATAGAATATGGTGTTTTAATTACAAAAATTATTTTTATATTTTATTAGACTCCACTGAGTTTAGAAAATTCAGAGAATCAAATTTTATATTTTTGTGACTTTTAATTTATTTACTATAATTATTTTAGTGAGAAAATATGAAAAATTCATTTTTAAGCTTTTAAAATTTATCTTTAACTTATAAATATTAAGAAAAATATCTTATTGAGTCCCAAGTGGTTAGAGGACAATTGGGCATATTTTGAACTATTTTTGTATTTTTAGAATTTTTAATTATTCTTAATTATTTTAAATCAAAAATATGCCTCCAAAACCAAGTATTTTTCCAAAAATAATTTTTATTTTTCCTAATTGCCTCTGGACATAAAGAACTCAGATAACAAATTTTCATAATTTTTCTAAGTGTATTTAATTTATAATAATTATTTTTGTACAAAAATACAAAATTTCTTAGACAACCCACCTCAGTACTTATACCAAGCCAAATAATTTTCAAAATTTTACAGTGGGTAGATATGATTTTTATGAACATTGTGGAGTTGACTTTGTTAATTTTTTCTATGTATTTAATTTATTTATTCACATTTAACTAAGTTTAGAAATTCACAAAATGATTCAAAGCCTCACAATATTTTTCCTAGACTTCTTTTACTACAGGAAAGCTACTAAAATTGTTCTCATAAATTTTCATATGATATTTTGATTTATATTATTAAAATAATCCAAAATTATGACCTTAGCTTGAAAATTAGGTTTAGAAGCATAGAGATGCTCTCTGACCTTGGAAAAATCTAAAAACATAGCCTTTGTCATGAGGAACAAACCCTCAAAATTTCAAGCCATGGTGAAATGTTTTAAGCCGTGGAGAATTAAAATACCACAGATGGTATTTAATTAATTAAAAATCATATGTTTGAAAAATAATTTTTATTTTTATCCTTATTATTCTCCTCTATTCACTGAGCAAGAGGGTATTTTTCTTTTATTTTTATGATTTTTTGAGAGAAATATAAGGATTTTTTAAGTTTAGGCATTTAAAATAATTCAAAAATCCATATTTTTCTACGTATACACGCGGTGCTGACTGGCTCCTAGGCGGCTCCAAAAGAACACATGACACTCCGCCATTTTACGCTGCCATCCCCCTCAGCTGCTACACAGACGTGTGTTATGCACCCAGGGCTCGTCTGGCTTGATCTCCTCCGTCCACTAGATATACACGCGATCGGACGGCTCTCCATTAACATCCCCAAGTGACCTAACCTATGAGCCGTTCACACTAAAACCTTAAGATCTTGCCCTAGACTCAACCAAATTGAATGGGGTTTGTTTATAAACCTTCATCTACCCAAGATGAACACATCTATATGATTTATACAGTATGAAATACAATAAATACGTATGGAGGCTCGAAACAAGCTTGGTTTAGGGTTAGAGTTCAATACCTTTGACTGAGAGGGGAGGCCTCAATCAGATGGTTATGGTAGCTTTGATTGGCTCGAAGGAACATCTGAATGAAGTCTTGTATACTAGTGAATGGTCTAGGTATGAATTTGATCAAGCTCGATTTCAGGTGTTGGTCTAGAGCTACCCTATAGGCTATTTCAGAGGGGGGTTTGATGTGGAATCAACTCCTCTTGCTCTAGGGATCGTGTATGCACAATTAATTTGAGTTTTGTGGACTATGGAGAGATGTCCTGTTTTGAGCTGAAATTTCGAGCTTAAAATTGGGCTTCCACAGTGGAGATCAAAGGGGGAAAATGGTGGCAATGAGCTTAGGAGTTCTTGGAAAGTTTCTGAGAAAAATAGAACAGAGTTTTCCCAAGGATTTTTAGCACTCACTTTTCTTGGCCATGGAGGGACTGATTAAATAGAGGAGCTTAGGGGGGAGTTTACAGCTAATTCATGGGTGCAAAATGGTGCTTAGGTGGAGGGCTGACGAGCTCTCCTAAGCCATTGAGATGAGGTGGTCTCTATGGTTGAAATTGGGTTTGATTTGGCCTTGGAACTCTTAGCTTTGGGGTTTTCTGACTACTAGGCCGACCAACAAGGACAGGGGAGGTTTAATTATAATTTACTCTCAATGGTAAGTGATGATGGGGGAGATATTTGGTTAAGGCCCAAAAATAGGCTAAGATCCCTTAATTTAGGGATCCATGGGTCCATAGCTTACCATGGCTGGTCCAAGGGGGTTTAGCCTAGTCAATAAGGAGTGCTTAGTGGCTGTGGAGACCTTAATTTGGTGACTTTAGGATGACTAAGTCAATTTTGGTGCATTGGTCCAATTTGGTTTCAAATGGCTAAGAGTTTGGTTTGGGTTAGGCTAGCCATGACTTTGAACCCAATTAAATGATTAAAATTGTGTATATGATTGTAGTGAAGATTTTTGGTGAAGGATTGAAATGATTTTGAGTCCAATTGGAAGCTCAATTTGAAGGATTTTTGAATTTTGGTAAATTTGGGCATGTTGGGCTAGACTTGGGTCTAGGTTGGGCTAAGGTTAGGTGAGTTTCAAATTGATTATTTAGAATGGTCTTTAGGAATGTAATTATGAGTTCTTAACACAAATTGGGTGTCAATTTTGGGGCTAAGACAGTCAATTTGGTGGAATTTGGGGACATCCAATTTGGGGATTTGTTGGACTTGGTTAAAATAAGTGCAATTGAGGCTTCAAAAAGGCGAATTGAAGGTTAATTTTGGTGTGTAGGAGTGTTTTAAAATATTTAGGATCTAAATTGGGGAAAATTAAGTAGGCTATGGGGTTCAATTTGGCGGGATTAAGTCATAAGGCCAAAATTGAGGGTTTGACTTAGATCAAAATTAAGCTCAAATAATGGGCCAATTAGGCTTGTATTTGGTTTATATTGGTCATATAAAATGTGAATTTGAGTTTAGGATTGAAATTGGGGGGAATTGGAACCAATTTGATGGACATTTGAGGTGAATTTGGGGAAATTGGGCCTTTAAAGGCAATTTGGTGGTTTTGGTCAAAATGGTCAAAATGGTCAAATTGGCCAAATTGGGTTCAATTGGAGGGTCCAAATTAGTTTTAGTGATATTTGGAGCGTTTTTTAAGGTTTTGGGATAGTTTAAGGTGGCAAGGGTATTTTTGTAATTTTGGCAAATTTGGGGGTATTTTGGTAATTTTAGGCAATTTTGGGTGATTTTAGGAAAATTTGGGTATTTTGAAATGGTTTGAAATGATTTTTGAAAAAAAATTGGGTATTTTGGGTGAATTTGAGGATTTTGACCAAATTTAGGGTTTCAAGGGCATTTAGGTAATTTGAGTGGATTTAGGGGCAAAAGACCAAGTTGGACTTTTTGGTAGAATTGGGGTGCCAACCACCCTATAAGAGCTATGGACAAATGAAATCCCCATTTGGGTCCTCTAGGTAGTGGTCTTAGCTAAACCCTAACCTAGGGTCAGTGGGTCTAGGGGAACATCTACATGAGTCTCCCAAAAGATCAAGGGATCAAAGTAAACAGTTTTGGGTTTAGGATTGTGAGTGGATATAGATGATGGTAAGCGTAGTAAGTGAACTAGCTCTAGACCAACACTCAGGGTCAACCCTAAGGTCAAATAGTCCTATGGGGACTCCTCTTCAGATCCTCCATACTGACCACACCTACTAAGTGCAAGAGGTTAGGACCAATATGTGGAACTTCAAGTTGAGCAAGGAAGAGTTTAAAATATTTAAATGTGAGAGTTCCATTTTTAATTTTCTAAGAACAGTCAACAGGATAGCCTTATGGCTAGACCTTAGGCAACTAAAGAGGGAAAACTAAACCTCAACCAAATGTGAGGTCAACAAATGGACCCCCAATAGGTGTGGTGTGTTGGGCAAAGCACACCGCGCGTATTGGGGTTGACCGATGAGATCAACAAAACCAGTACTGACTTCTAAGTCAAGAGACATAGAAGGAGTGTAGAATTTGGGTGCTAATTGTTTCCACAGGGAAATTAGCAAGTAAATATTTGATCAAAATCAGGAGGTATAAACTCTCTCTGAGGATTGGAGGGTGAGTTTGAGTTATCAAATTTTAGGTGCTTATAGAGGATGGGAGTCAGTGTGTAGGCGTTGTCCTCGAGGTGGGAATTAAAATTTAGGTATCAATCCTAAAAGAAAGTAAGATTTTGGGTATTGACCATGAAAGATAGGGATCAGAATTTAGGTACTGATCATGAAATGAGGACTGAAATTTAGGTATCAATCTCAAAAAGAGAATCGGAAGTTAGGGACCAAACTCAAAAGGAGGGAATCAAAAGTTAGGGACTGATCCAAAAAATGAGAATTAAAATTTAAGGATCAATCTGAAAAAGAAAATCAGAAGTTAGGGACTGAACTCAAAATGAGGAATTAGAAGTTAGGGACTGATCCCGAAATGAGAATTGAAATTTAAGGATTAATCTCAAAAAGGAAGTCGAAAGTTAGGGACCGACCTCGAAAGGAGGGATTCAGAAGATAGGGACTAATCCCAAAATGAGACTTAAAATTTAAGTATCAATCTTAAAAAGAGAATTGAAAGTTGTGGACTAACCTCAAAAAGTAGGAAAGAGAATTTAGGGACAAATTCCAAAAATGAGAATTGAAATTTAAGGATCAATCTCAAAAAGAAAGTCGGAAGTTAAGGACCAACCTTGAAAGGATGGAATTAGAAGTTAGGGACTGATCCTGAAATGAGAATTGAAATTTAGGTATCAATCTCAAGAAGAGAATCAAAAGTTAGGGACTGACCTTGAAAGGTAGGAATCAGAATTTAGAGGCTGATTCCGAAAATGAGAATTGAAATTTAAGGATCAATCTCAAAAAGAAAGTCAAAAGTTAGGAGCCGACCTCGAAAGTTGGAATTAGAAATTAGGGACTGATCCTGAAATGAGAGTTGAAATTTGGGTATCAATCTCAGAAAGAGGGTCAGAAGTTAGGGACCAACCTCGAAAGGAGGGAATCAGCAGTTAGGGACTGATCCCGAAATAAGAATTGAAATTTATAAAGACTTTATGGTGTTGAACCCATACATATGTGTCATGTGATAATGTTGACATTGGTGAGGAAGATATGTCAAATTTTGTTAGGTTTTGTGCAGAACATTAAATTCTGTGAGGATGTGAAGAGAATTAGTACAGACAAAGATAGTTGTGTTGCACGAGCAAAGAGTAAGAGACTTCGAAATCGAGAGAATCAACTTAACAAGTTTATTTTCATTTTTCTTGTTGTTTTTATTACATTTAATATTCAAAATAAGTTTTCCAAATTTTAATTTTGGTTGGTTGACTGATTTTTTTAAAAAGAGTGTTTTATTTTAACTTTATTATTAAGTTTTCATTGTTTTGTTCTTCGTTCATTGTTTTGTTCTATGGCTTTTATCCATCGCACAAAAGGGTAATTGAGTAAACAGACAAAATTTCTGGAAAAGATTTCATTAATCTGATTCAACATGTGTTACAGATTGAGTACAGGCAAGAGCATCAAAATGTACAATATGTTGAATGCATCAAAGTACATCTAAAAATATCTTATGCTAGGTACATGTCACAAGGTGAGCATATCTTATACATATATCATCATATCTATTGTGTCAAAATGCAATACAAAAAGGTATCCCTCGAGTGTCCATTTCTGGTGTGGTGAGCTCCTGATCGAGCTAACCTACTAAACCACGCTGTAGGAAAAGAGTTCCGTTTGCATGTGCTTAGAGGTGCAACTGTCTCATAGCTTGTATGACAGTAGCTCTTCCAACTCTGGATCTGGCTAGAATCCATATGACATTTTGCTATCATCCATCCTTAGGAAAGTTACAGACACCCTACGCCATCGTACCCTTGGAATGCAATATTTTGCGATGTCTGCTCCATTTCCTTTAAGAACCAGCACTGAACCCACGGGTAGAGGAATCTCAACGGATCCTCCGAACTCGCTGGGGCCAACGATGTCTATCTCTTTCCCAAACAAGATATTAATTTTACTCATGAAGGGGACCTTATAGAAAGGCCTTACAAAGTCGTGATGGTCAATATGTAGGGGTATGCAATCACCTTCATCATATATATTGATGAAATAGCTGTTGAGAATCCAGTCAGCTAGAAGTATGCTCCATCAGACCATTCTCTTGATCATTTATTTTATCATGGGAGGTAGTGGGTCCACTTCATCGTACCACAAAATCCCTGGGGGGATTTTCTTGTTTGTCTTGTGTGAAATTGTTACAGCAGCCACATTGTATAGTGATCATGCCCTTTCCACGCATCCATTTTCGTGGCTCAAAATAAGTTTTTTCCATAAGAAGGCCTACTTGACATCTGTCTTAGATAAAAAATGTAGTTGAGAATACTTTTTTCATCAATTTCGGAGAAGACCTTGGTGTATAGCTCCAAGCCTTCTAGTATATTGATGAATCTTCCTTGTACTTCTTCATAGAATTCAAATTCCTTATTGTTTATTTTACTCATCTTGTAGTATTTTGCCGTGGAGATGATCGACGGCTATCAAGGATACTCCCTCATTTCAAAATTAGTGAGAATCCAAACTGGTGTTGTGTCTGTCTACAACAGAGCATATGACTCTGTGTCCAACGGGACATATAGCTCTGTATCCAACAGGATATACGTTTCCCCCATTGGGTGATCAGTGATTTGAAATCCATCATCAGTGGATGTGTACTCCTCCAAAGTATTGTAGCGCTCTAGATGGAGGATGTTGCAATCCAAAAACTCCACAAATGCTTCTGTAGCTGGTGTACGTGTATGTATCTCGGCATTGCATGTCAGACAACCCGTACAAAGAATATCTAAAACTCATGGTATCTCCTGTTCTGTAGTAAATCCGGACTCATTGTCTGTAGCAGGTAGGCTAGAAGTGGTCTCTCTCATGCCTGGATTGTAGATATTCCCCTCAAGGATAGGGGTGAGCAAATTTTTTCCTCCTTCTGGCGTATTCTTTCTTTACGTAAGAATGCCCTATGCTTTTGGCAGTTGGCATTTCTGCGCTGAGTTCTCCGCAGCGGTGCATATGGTGGTCTTTCATCATTGGCAGCGACCAGTCCCCCGGTTGGTGTAGCTATCATGGACGGCAGGCGACTAGTCCCCTCCATCGAGTCCTGCTGTACTATCATATTTTTTTTCCTTTTAGAGAGGAATTATCTCTGGTACTTAACCATAGTAGTGATGTAGCCCTTCTTTTTCATGACAACTAACCACATCCATCAAAGGAACCTCATAATGACTTGACTGAATTCCATGTCAAAGTCTATGGTGCCACCCTGCGACGCCCTTTCCTCGTTAAGTGCGAGATTCCAACCATCTTTGAAAGCAAAGATCAGCCTCTAGCCTGATATTTTTTCTCTGCAGACGATAGGAAAAACATCAGTGAGCTAAAATTTACTGGAACAAGAACAAAATAAAGTGTTTATTAAAGAAAATTTTAATTTACAATGGTGAGAAAATTGTTCATTTATGAATGTATTTTGTTTAATTTAGTAGGATATCAAATTTAAAGGTAGAAAAGAGAAAAAAATGAAGTATATATATAAAAAAAATTTCATTATATTGAGGTTAACTTTATTACAAAATTTGGACCTAATCACAGACGATTTGCCAAATAGATAACCACCGGATGATCAAAATTTAAAAATTTCATGTCAAACAATGTTAAGTTGCATAGTATGTCTTCAGGTATCGTCCATTGATTGGCATCATAGGTTCACCCCAAAAATCTACTAGCTGGTAGGCTCCTCTTGTGTAGAACTTTTCCATGACAAATGGTCCCTCCCAAGTTGGCTCGAATTTTCCACCTATCTTGTGGTGTGCAAGAATAGGCCTTATGAGCATGAGTATGAGATCACCAAATTTAAATGTCCTTGGGTGGACCAATTTGTCATGAGCTTGTACCATCTTTGCTTGATAAAGCTCCAAATATTGTTGTTCTTCTAGTCATTTTCCATTGAGACTTTCCAATTCCTCAAGTCTGAGTTTTCCACTTTCTTCTATTGTTGGTTTATTGGCGGCAGCAACTCTGAGAGTCGACGTCTGAACTTCTAATGGTGGTATAGCCTCGAACCCGTACACAAGCATGTAGGGTGTACACTGAGTGGCAGTCTTGAAGGTCGTCTGGTAGACCCACAAGGCTTCTAACAGTTTGTTATGCCAATCACTTTTGTTTTCATCCAGTGTTTTCTTCAAAATTTGTACCAGTGTCTTGTTGAAGGCCTCGACCAATCCATTTGCCCTGGGATAGTAAATTGTAGAGTAACTCCAGTCTATCCCGTGTCGTTTGATGAAATTGTGGATTTTGTTGCTTTTGAAGGCTGTCCCATTGTCGGAGATTATTGTGCATGGAACTTCAAAATGGTAGATGACTTAGCTCTTGAAAAATTGAAGGATGTGCTTTGTTGTAACCTCTCATAACAACATTACTATGCCCATTTGGAAAAGTAATTTGTAGCGGTGATCCAACTTTTTGTTGCGATAGATTGTCTAAAATTTAATTAAATATAATCAATTAATATTCAGATTCTATGCAAGTATACGTATTGTTATCAAGTAATAATGGATTTTCTATTTAAGCCCCAAATATCGATCCTATGGGGAAGGTTTAAATTGAAAATGACAAATTTGCTAGGAAATTCACAGAAAGTCAATTGAAATCACTGTCACTAGTTTTAATTATTGAGATGTGATCAAAATTAAATTTATAAACTATTATCAAATCAAATATGCAAAATTTAAAATAGTAAATTCTAATATATTAACTATGTTTATGTAACGGAGAGTCATGTGAAAAAACATCCTTCCCACTACAATGAAGCTATGGTAAAATGAGATGAGATAAATGTTTATAATATTTTTTTTTTCCAAATTGGAGCAATTTTAATTTTCTACCCTGATACAGTGCATAGAAAATCATTGGCTAATCTCAATGTTCAGTCCCTAAATCCGTGGCTAAGCTAGAAGGATACGGCTCCCACTCTAGAGCTCGCACTTCCCTTCACTTGAAGGCTAGCTCTCGCTTCAGTTCATAAACACTAAGGCTGAATTGAAGATTTTAGTCGGTTACCCTAAAGGTTCTCCAATTCTACATCCAATAAAGAATATTTTCCTATTTATTTGCACTTGATTCCACAAACGATGTTCTCCTTCATGGAATCAAATGCGATCCTTACTCTATTGTAGAACTCATACTTCATTTCCCGGATCAAATGTTTCACAACACATTTTAACAATTCAATTGGCCAGTTCAAAAAGTAAATTAAGTTTGGAGTTGAAAAATTATGACAATTTATTTTACAATTTAATATTGGCACATTCATATTATCTTTTTATCTCACCATATCTCAGAGTAAGGAGAATGATTAGAGTGAACTACTCAGACTTCATGAGAAAGACACAACAAAACACAAATTTCATATATAAAATAAAGGGGAACTACTCAGACTTCATGAGAAAGAAATAACAAAACACAAATTTCATACATAAAAGAAAATTCATATAACCTTGATAAATAAACAATACTTATCTGAAAACTCTTTCTCAAAGCAAGTCCTTTCTAGCCTTTCCTTAGAAATGCGGGAAGAAGATATCCCTCACTTTTCTCCTTCTCCAACACTCTTACATAAAGTTTCACACTGAATCTCACCACAAAAACTCTTAACTATGAAAAAAAAATCACTAATTGACTCCAATATGGAAGTGGAATGGAATGATGTGGTGTGAAAAATGAAAGTAGAGGAGTGAAAAATGTAGAGGAGCGCTTTTTCTAATGAAATTTGGCCCCAAATAGAGCCCAAGGTTGGTTCTCCAAGAGGTGCCTCCAAAACTCTTCAAAAATCATCCAAATACATCAAACCTTCTAGAAACGGGGTCAGCACCACCTGTGGCACCGTCGGCGCTGGTCTGGCGTCCCCGGCGCTGAGTAAAAAATCTCTACGTTGATTTATTTTGTGCCATCAGCGCTGCCCTCGGCGCTGGGCAGCGCCAATGACGCTGAGCATTTCTTCAAAAATGTCATTTTTACTCCAAATTTCATCATTTTTTATTCCTTTTTGCTTTAAGCCCTAAAAATTCAACAACCTGGAAAACATCAAAATACCTTCCATTAAAGTGCAATATCATCAAAAATAGGTATAAAATATGGGCCTAAAAATGTATATATTTTTGGTGTATCAAGTGACCAGTATGAATCTGTGTCCTTTAGAAGATGGAGGATCTATCAGAGCTATTATTTCCATGCCCTAACACTCAAATGGCCACGAAGTAACTGTTGGGTGTAGCACATTCGGAGGTTGGTGCAAGACCACCCCATGCACTTGGCACTAGTGACATCTTCTGGCTATATCCATGCAATTGGACATCATTGCTGGCCAATAACATCTGAGTCTCTTGATCTTAATTTTCATCTTTAGCCCTAACTGGTGAGCGCCACACAATCCGGCATGTACTTCTTTGACAATATTTTGTGCTTCTGTTATGCTTAAACATTGTAGCCACATTTGATCAAGTGATCTTCTATAGAGGACATCGCCCACTGAGCCGTATGACATAGCCCTTTTTTGATGTGGTGTGCTGCTGACTTATCCTCTGGCAACTTTCCAGCATGCAAATATTCTATTAGCGGCTTATGTTAATCTTCATTGTCATCAGCAACCGCGATCATGATTTCTTTTGTTTTCTAAGCTTGTGTAGATCTTCGAGGTTGATTGGAGACAAAACTTGTCTTCATTGTACTGTGATATCAATGGAATCCTCTAGGGGACATACTAATTCTTATACAAGTTTTGTTAAAGCGTCAACATAGGCATTATCTCCCCAAGGAATTTGGTAGAAAGTTACATTGGGAATCTATTCCAGCAGCTTCATTAGGTATTGATGGTATTCTGCTAATCTCGGTTTCAAAATTTTGTATAGTCCAATGACTTGTTGGATGACAAGTTGAGAGTTGCCATAGATGGCAATATCTGTTATGTCCATTGAGATTGTCAACTCCAATCCAAAAATTAAGGCTTCATATTCTGCTTTGTTATTCTTATCTGGCATGATAAAGATCAAACCAATCCCTACTTTGCCCGGTATAATTGTGCCTGATCCTTTATCTTTTTTGGCAGACGAAGCTCCGTTGAAGTACATTTCTCTGCGTTGTGCACCGGAGAAATTCATCTGTATTACTTGTTTATCTGGGAACTCATCATTAAGAGGGGACCCAGTTGGAAGTGGGTGTGCAGCGAGGAAATCTGCTAAAATTTTTCCCTTTATAGCACGGAGGGGAACAAAAGTTAAATCAAATTGTAATAAAATCATTGACCATCTTGCTAGACATCCAGAGAGTGTTTGTCGGGTCATCAAATATTGCAATGGATTAACTTTCGAGATTAGGGTAATCTTATGAGAAAGCATGTAATGTCTAAGCTTTTGAGCGGCGTTTGAGATTAGGGTAATCTTATGAGAAAGCATGTAATGTCTAAGCTTTTGGGCGGCAAAAATCAAAGCTAGACAATGCTTATCGATAGGTGGATACCTTACTTCCGTCGGTATTAAACGAAAACTCAAGTAGTATAGTGCATTTTCCTTACCCTCATCATTGACTTGGGCTAAGAGGGCTCCAAGAGAGTTATTAAAGGCCGTGATATAAAGTATTAAAGGTTTCCTTGTTATAAGGGCTGCAAAAAATAGAAGGTGTCATTAAACATTGTTTAATATCCTCAAAAGCCCGCTGACATTTCTCTTCCTAAATAAATTTGACTTCCTTTTTAATCAATGCTGAGAAGGGTTGTCACCTAGCTAAGAGATTAGAAATAAAACATCTCATATATGCCAAATTCCCTTGAAAGGAACATAGTTGCTTCAAAGTTTTGGGAGGAGGCAACTCCAAGATAGCTTTAATCTTATGTGGGTAGATCTCAATTCCCCGATGACAGACAACTGATCCTAGAAATTTCCCAGAGGTAACAACAAAGGCGCATTTTAAGGGATTCATCTTAAGGTCATATTGTCATAACCATTCAAATATAATCCTCAAATTGTACAAATGGTCTATTTTTCATTTACTTTTGATGACCAAATCATCCACATAGCATTCCACTTGGTTGTGAATGAGATAATAAAATTTTTTTGTCATAGCTCGTTGATATGTCTCTCCGGCATTCTTCAACCCAAACGACATCACTATGTAGCAAAAGATCCCAATTGGCATGATGAAGGCTGTAAGTGTTGCATCTTCTAGAGCCATCTTGATTTAGTTGTATCCTGATGATCCGTCCGTAAAGGAGAAAATTTCATGTGTCGAAGAAATATCCACCATCATTTCCGGTTTCGGTAACGGAAATTCATCTTTTGGACATGCTTTGTTCAAATCTCTGAAGTTAACACAAACACAGATTTATCCAATTTTTTTCTTAACAGGTACAATTTTAGCTAACTATGTGGGGTATTGCTCTTCTCTTACAAAGTTAGTGTCTATTAATTTCTTCACCTTGGCAATGACTTGCTCCTCTATTTCGAGGCACATTCTTTTTGGAGCTTATTTTACTAGTATTATATCTTTATCCACCCCGAGTTTATGAATTGCAACTTCTGCTGATAGTCCTGACATTTCATCATAACTCCAGGAGAAGTAATCTTTGAATTCTTTTAACGGTTTGATCAACTCTATAGATTCTTCATCGTTCAGTAGAGAACTTATAAATGTAGGTCAGGACTGTTCTTCCATCCCAGGGTTAATTTCCTTCAATTCATCGACACCTGATTTGATTTCTTCTTCAAATTCTGGCGGAGCATCTTCTATTAGCTGATCAGTAGAGTCATCCTCCACATCGAGGCAATCCTCTCCCGACCCATTAGTAACAACCATGCAAAATTCTGAATCATTGACTGGTCCGACTGTACCAAATCCGAGACCTTCTTTCGAGTTGGGAGTTTGACTTTTAACATCCCATAATTTTTTAGAAAGTTGTATTTTATCTTTTGGTATTTATTTTGGTAAATTTCCTTGTTGAGTTAACTTTTGTATATAAGGCAAAAAGTAAGCAAAAGGAAATTCCATTAATTCATTATGGTCCTCATCCAAATTTACAGGATTTTCAAGATTAACAGAAGTAGAAGCATGATAAAGTTTGATCGACTTTGAACCAGCGCTATATACCTCCTTGACCCCTAAACTCTCGACCTTTTGAGGGAGGATCGGAGGAAGGGTCATGGTGTTCACATAGTGGTTTATCCGATCGTACATTATTTCATATTTACTTTTCTCCTGATCTTCTAAGGATATCTCGCACTAAGGTTTCTTCTATTTTGTCATCATTATTTCATCTTCAAAACGGTCTTCATCACCAACATAAATGGTCGGCCTAGTCCGTTCAACAATTAAGTTGGTTTTTCCTCATCCACGTCCCCGGCCTCGACCTTGGGTGCGCGAACTAAATGAACCCCCACCAATTTGTTGTAAGAGAGTGGTGGAAGATCGCTTAAGTGGAGTTGAATGGCTTCCTCATTGTGGATTTTTTGAATCTTCATTTTTATTTGTCATAATTTCACGAGAGAAGATAATTTTCTTTTAAGGCACATTGTAGGCCGCATCTTCATGAATGCCAACTTCATGAACTGAAAACGGTTGTAAATCTCCCTTGATACAATGTTCTTATCCTTCCTTGTAGTACTTAATGCACTAGTGTAGAGATGAGGGAACCATGTTGTGTTCCTGAATCCATGGTCAACCAAGTAGAGCATTAAAAGAGGTCTCGGCGTCGATGATATGGAACTTAGCAATTATTACTAGTGTTCCAACCTTCATAAGCAATGTAATTGATCCAAGGGTTGTCTCTCCCTTTTGGTTGAATCCTCTTAACGTCATTTTATCGGTCGTAAGATCCCCAGCCTCAATGTCCAAATAGGCCAATGCCCGTAGACTCATCAAGTTGAGTGATGCTGTAGGATCTACTAAAACTATGGACAACACAAATCTGTCGATGTTAATGAAGATATAGAGTGGACGATTGTGGTCGATGGCACCGAGCAACAAATCTTCATTTGTGAAATTTACCCTAAATTTTTCTTTCAACAAGCAAACTTCATCCAAGGATGTGCTGACTAATTGGGCTAAACAAATCTCTGTGTCGAGCAAAGCTGTAATCAGAGACTCTCTCATCTCTTTGACAGGATTAGAGCATTGTAGATGGTTACTTTGGCCGGTAACTTCCTAAGATGAGCTAGCACATTGTAATCCACTTTGTATGATCCTTCAATTTTCTCTTAATTATGTTTTTCTTCCACTGGTGAAGGTGGAGGTAGCTCTTCTTGAGTTACTATTTGCTTTTATTTATCCACTGGAGCTATTCTCAAGGGTAACACTCTCCCGCTCCTTTAGTTCACTTATGTAATTTCCTCTTCTTGAGATATCATTGTCAAACTTTTCAATGTTTCTTCTTTGTTGGAAAGATCTAAGTTGATGACGAGTGGTGCGCCGTAGCACTCAAGGATTGGTTCTTCACTCCCAGTACTGTCATAGTTGGTTTCATCGATGTCTTCTTCAGTCTTGTCAATGAGTTCATAAGACTCGAGTATGATTTGAGGATCATTTTGGGAATTGAGATCGAGACTATATTAGTCAAAATCAGTTACGCTATCACCAAAAACAATTAAAATGTAGCCGAAATCATAATCATTATATTCATAAGACCTCGGAGGGATAAAAAGATAATCATACAAGGTCGGGTATTCGAGGATTTTCTTCTCAACTCCAAGACAACAAATATAGCAGAGGCAGACCTTACCCTACCCCCAATGCTATCAGCCTTCGTGGTGGTATTCTTCTTCTTCTTCTTTGACGTCGATGAACCTTCTGGTGACATCTTCATCTCAAACTTGGTAGGCTGAAGACTCTGAATGGAAGCTCGTCTTGATGTAGACTGGATCTGGTTCAATATTTTCTTGGATGACTTTCTCCAAACTGTACTCCATCCATCTTTTCCAGTATACGGGTCATTCAGAGATATTGGCTTGGCTGAAATCATTTTTATAGAACCCTTTTCAGGTTCTTTTAAATATTCTCTCGGGATCATTATATTCCCTTCCTTAAGATTTCTCTTGAGCCAATCCTTGAAGATGAAATAATCCTCTATAGTGTGTCCAAGAAATCTATGATACGGGCAATTGTTCGGTTGATCTTTCTTATCGACCTCTACGAGATGCGGGCAACAGTTTGGTTGATCTTTCTTGTCAACCTCTTTGGGATTCTTTAGGTCTAGTAATCTGAACTCAACTTCTTCATCACACTTTTGAACATCTTGGATAGCGCTTAGTCTTTGAAGGAATACACTACTTTTTGTCGTTCTGCCAAAGATATTCTCTTATTCTCTGCCCGGTGCGATCCACCTTGANGTGTATAAGAGACAGCTTATTCTCTGCCCGGTGCGATCCACCTTGAGGCGATTGCTGGCTTGACTGGCCATATTGTTGTGTCTATTTTTTAGCATGCTGTGATGACGATTAATAAGGATTTTTTGCATTTATCTTCATTGGTTGTTTTTCTTTATCGATTGTTGTCGCTGTCCGAACTTCTTTTTAAATATTTTGGTTGCCTTGGATTTCTCATGAGAATCCATATGTTTGATTTTTTTTTTTGAAGATTGATGGCTTTACTGAGTAGCTTCTCGAAGGATTTGATGGTGAGTCCCTTGAGCATGAAAGCTATTGGCCCATGAATGCTCTTGATTAAGATCTCAATCACGTGATGTTCCTGCAGCTGAGGATCACATTTCAAGCTAAGGTTTGTCCACCTCAAAATATAATACACTAAAGTTTCATTGGGCTTTTGCTTTTTCTATTATGAGATCTCCAATAGACACATGATGCTGCTCTTTGGCAAATCTTTTTACGAACAACTTTTCTAGTTCGGCGAATGTCTTGAATGATCTTTTGAGTAATTCATCATACCAATCAAAAGCAATCACTGACAACTAGCTCAAAAATGTGCTATGTGATGTCTGAGATTTCCAGTCTCATCAAATATCTTAAAGTTTGGTGACACAAAGCCCTTAGGGTAGGGTACGACATCAAACTCCTCCGGGCAAAGTCTACCCTTTAAAACCAATGCACCACCCTTAGATTGGGTTAAGACCTCCCAAACTTGTTCGGCCATTTGCTTAAATTCCTTTTCTGGCTTGGCACTTGATGGAGAATCCTTCTTTGGTTGCTCATCCCTGTTCGCTGAGGCAACTTCCCTTCTTTCATCCATGATATGCATAATCTTTGGTTGGTTGACTTTTAGAGAGGCTAACTGTGCTACTTCAGGTTGTCCTTGAACTGTGGCTATGGTGGTCATGGCTGCAGCCATCTCTTCCATTTTTTTCTCTAGTTGGTTGACTTGCTCATCCCTTAGGAGGATTGCCTTACGCAGCTCAACGTTGGCATTCGCTTTGACAAGAGGTTGAGAATCGCGCGCAGATGCAACGTCTCTGGTTTCAATGACATAGATATCAATAAAATCGTCCTCAAGGTACTCGTTAAAGTCAAAATCTTCATCATCGTCAATGGAAACTCCTTGTTCTCAGTCGAACTTGAAAATATCAATTCTGAGCTTTTTGAACTTTTCTTTTATTATTGGTTATTGATTGTCTTAAGGTCTGGAGGACCCTGCTGGACCTCCTCCACTTGCTCATCCATCTCGCTAGCAATTGCTGTGACAATATGAGATACTTCGGACCCTAGCTTCATTCCATGATCTTGGCCTGCAATCTTACTGGACTATATCAGTACAACAACCTTGGGTAACCATACATTTTTCTTTGAAGGTGATGTCTTGAGACGGAGTGTCTCAGCAGAAACATCACCATATCGAGGAGAGGTATACTCCCCATGTTGCAAACTAGATACAATACTAGGCGATCTCTTCATCTTTTCCTTTAAAACTTTAGAAACATCTTTATAGTGGGTGATTGGTAGAATTCTTAGACCCAGATGTGACTTGACTGATCAACTACCCACGGGTCTAGTAACAATGGAATTGGTAGTAACAATGGTTGTATCAACTCTGCTTCCCAAACGGCACAAGATAGAAATACGAGCAGGTAAAATTTTAGTTGACTTTTGAGATCGTCTAGCAGATTTGATGTCCTTTAAAATCTCTTTCTTAATGCGAGGGGATACTGCACGTCCTGCTCGTTTGAGTAACTCATCAACTGAACAACCTTCTTTAGTAGCTAGTCTCTGGAAAACTGAACTAACTCGAGTGATAAGAGCAGGCTTCTTCCTCTCCCCACCATGTCCATGAGGTGTCGGTTAAGTAGCAGCAATCTTTTAGAAACTTTTGTAGCCATTAATGTCCATAAAGAGATGGAACCTACTCCCTTGTATAAGTGGACAGGTTTCCAACAATGGTGACTCAAATTGGTGAGGATCTTCATCAACAGGTTCTTTCTTGAAAATCTGGGATTTAGTAGCCCTCTGAACCTTCCTGTTACGGTTTCTCCTTTGGGTTTGGGTTAATGGTGTAGTCCTCAAGCTTGATTTGATTTCAAACACTGACGGAGAACGACTAATCCTTCAGTTGGGTCTTAAACGATCATGACTTCTTTTCCCTTAACAGAAGCAAGAACAACATGCTTGGTAGGTGTTGTGGAGGCAATAATCTTGACCTTCTTGTAAGAAGGGAAGTCCTGAGGGTAGTTCAGATTGAACTCGATAGACAGTTCTTGAACCTCTGGAACGACGACTTTCTTTACGATGAATGAGGCTTTCACGAGAATGATCTCGAGATCTTCAAATCCTGCTCCAAACTTGATGGTTGGAGCAACATTACCGGCATCGCGGCTCGTTGGCAGTTTGCAAGAGAAAGTGAGTGTTGGAAATGCATTGCAGTAGCTTTGAAAAATAAAGTTCTAGGGTTAGCTATTTGGCCAATACCTCATAATCTTAGTGCAAGCACTAAAAAAATAACAAAGGCCGATCTGTAGATGGGATAAGTCTTTATTTAATTTGTGGGGATTTTGAAATTTTAGTGAAAATAGTTTGAAAGTAGAAAGATTTAATTAATATAAGGAGAATTAGAGAGCACGCGCAACACAAAATAATTAGATTTAACTTACAAAATAACAAATCAAACTTGAAAGGTAAAGTGAAGTTTTAGGACCCAGTGCGGGACTGACTTAACAACGAACAATGCCCAGGTGGAACTAGTACACCAACACACCTATTGGGGGTCCAACTCCACACAGAGATTAAAAACTCCTTAATGGCCTCCTGAACCTCTCTGTTCAAAGGTGCTTGAACAGACGGTCTTGAAGTCCAAAAGAGTTGACAGTACTTTCCCAGGACAGAAATGTGTAAAACATGACAATGAAAGAAAGGTAATCTGGTCCAAGAGGAACATGGACACATTACCGATGTATGAAGATAATATTTCTTGATTTAAATGGAGAGAGAATCTAATCCCCAACAGAGTTGCCAGAAGCTGGTCGGCACTAAAAAGTTGAGGAGTTGCCCGTTAGAAGCTGTCAGTCATCAAAATCAAAACCTCGTCGCCCGCTTCAAAAGGACATTTAATTTATATATATATATATATATATATATAGA
>JXCR01129039.1:26532-73917 GCA_002079205.1 Phalaenopsis hybrid cultivar | reverse complement strand
ATATATATATATATATATATATATATATAGTTTAGAAAAATATGAAATCAAACTGACCCCATATTTTTCATAGTTTAAACGAAATAGCACTATACCTCAAACCCTTTATCTATCACAAAAGATAAACACAAGACTTGAGTATGAGGCTTGATCAAATAAACTAAGAAATATATGACATCTGTTTGGTCTGCAAAACCATTTTTATTTTCCGACAAGTTCCCTATTTAATATGAAAAATTAAACAGGTTTATACTAAGCTAGGTTTGGAAAAGCTTTCTAAAAGAGCAAGCATCTATAGTTAATTACATCTTAAATGACCGAAGTGACTTAAGAAAACTCTCAATAAAAATCTGAAAATATTATTTTTAAAGAGGTCAAAGGATTAGGACTTTTCAATAAAATTGGACGTCGAGTTGTGAAAGGGGAATGACTCAAATTTGGAGCATTTTATTTTAGGGTCCAAAGGAGGAAGAACTAAGGGATGTCATAGATCCAGAGGAGAACCTCAGTTACTTCCTAAGCTATCCTAAAGTTTGTCTTCAGTTTTGAGAGAAATAATTTGAATGTTTCATCCTCCGAACTTTACTATTTAGGAATTACGTTCGTGTGAAACGATCAGACAAATAGCCTGAAAGATGTGAGGATTTAGGTCGCGACGGACGACAACCTCAGAATCCTAAGACAAGTTAGGGCTTATATTGTATAGCAGAGCTATACAAAGACCTAAAGATGAGGTGAGGATCTACGTTGCATAAGCAAACAACCTTAAAATCCTATGGCCTGTTGTTTATTTTTAAGGAAGGACATTGGTTTAGTTGGGGAAGACATGTTTTGCTGTTGAAGATAGTTGTGCTGCCCACTATACTAGCTCCAAACTCCTTGCCATGACAATTTTAAGTTTTCTTGTATGTCATGCTATGATGTTAAATCAGATGGCCCTATGGTTATGGTCATTAAAATATTATGAGGAATATTAAAGTTTATTAGAGCGACACCGGTTAAGATCCTATGGTTCCCTCATTCTGGCATCACTATTTTCTATCGGATTCACTTAGTCTAAATGAATTTACTAAACTCAACTTAATGAATTCTGTACTGTCATTTAGACAGTGGGAAATCTCATTAGCAACCGTAGGTTACCTCCTCCGAGAGATTACCGATCATCCGATAGAGACATCTTAATTTAGTTGCAATTGTTATTCTGTGATGTTTGTAACTAAATTTTGAGTTGTTTTATATTTTGAATGTTGTTGAGGTGATTTTTATCTTGGTTAATTTTAGTTCTAGTTTTTTTTTGGCAACTCTAACAGTTTGGGTTTTTATGTAGGGTGACATCATTGTTTAACATGCAAGCTCAAGGAAAGAAGTACAGGAAGGTAAATGCATTAATGTAAAAGCGTACTTGGCGAGTCTTCTCGTTCCACCACCTGAAAGGTTAGTACTTGCAAATCATGTATAATATTGCAAGAAAGTTTATGTTGTAAGAGTAGATGAAGGTTTAGCTACCAAACCCCAAGTTATGACTTTGTTGAATGTCGAAAGATCCTAGTGGATGATTTAAGAACAAAATATGATAAGTCCAATTTGCCCTTCAGAATATCCAATTGATTTCAAAATGTTCAAGGCGTAACGCTAGATCATTTTTAATATCTCTTGAATATCCCGAGTTCATTTTGATCTTCTCATAATGTTTCGATAATTATCCAGGGAGTGTGACTACCCTATTTCCAAGTGAAACATAACAATTTATTTAAGTCAAGGATAGGGTACTCGATCAATCAATTGACGTTTCATTTAAGAGTTATGTGAGTGGGTGCCTTTAAGACATGCTTGAGTCATTTAAGATTGTGGTGCCCAGAGTTACAGTCAGGCTTGTAGTGCTTAAAAGATGTTAATCACCATTCAAATCATTTTCTAAATCCAACCAATTGAGTTTAAAAATTGATCCTAGGGCACTACTAAGCCTTTAACAAACATAGTGAGTGAAATGGTGGTTTTCAAAGTTTTGCTTTAGGTGTCATATATCCTTATTAAATGATCAGATCATCCTCAACTTCGGGCTTAAGAAAAGTAAATTATCATCTTCCTGGCTTAAGCCCATCACTTCAGAACCATTTGATCTTTAATTGATTTCTAAGTAATGAAGATTAGGAGAATTATGCTTTTAGTTGATGTTGTGCAAGGGTGTTGAATGGGTTTATACCTTTTAACCCCATTGTATTTCAATCATCCAAACATGCTTATTAAGGTCAAAATTACCCATTTTCCCATTGATAATTCTAAATTTTTTATTAAGGCACCGAAGTCTTAAAATTACCACTTTGCCCTTGAGGCACTTCACCTCATAACTTTTTAAACATAACTCAAATGATTTTGAGGGTTTAAAGTGTTATATCCATGAGGTAATTATGATGTTAGAGGAGAACATGTGGACCTCTCAAGATTTGATTTAATTTAAATAACTATTTAAATTTAGGAAATAGGATTTTCAAAGGTTAATTTATTTAACTATCCTTAATAAAATTAATGTTTATGGAAAAATTATCAGAGGTTTCCTGAGGTCAGAGAAACACTTAGGCAAAATTTCATGATTTTTTTGAATCAAATTTCTATTTTTATTATTTAATTTTTAGATCAATTTTCATTATTTATTTAAATAGAAAATAGTGTTTTAATTAAAAAAAATATTTTTTATATTTTTATTAGACTCCTCTAAGTTCAAAAAATTCAGAGAATCAAATTTTATATTTTTGTGATTTTAATTTATTTATTATAATTATTTTAGTGAGAAAATATGAAAAATTCATTTTTAAGCTTTTAAAATTTATTTTTAACTTAGAAAAATTACGAAAAATATCTTATTGAGTCCCAAGTGATCAGAGGACAATTAGACACATGTTGAAATATATTTTTATTTTTCAAATTTTTAATTAATCTTAATTTTTTTAAATCCAAAATATGGCTAAAAAATCAAGTATTTTTTCAAAAATAATTTTATTTTTCCTAAGTGCCTCTAATCATAAAGAACTCAGAAAACCAATTTTCACAATTTTTCTGAATGTATTTAATTTATTATAATTATTTTTGTACAAAAATACAAGATTTCTTAGAAAACCTACCTTCATACTTATACCAAGCCAAATAATTTTCAAATTTTTACAGTGGGTAGATATGATTGTTGTGAACAATGTGGAGTTAATTTTGTTAATTTTTTATTTGTATTTAATTTACACAAATTAATACAAGGTATTCACATTTAACTAAGTATACAAAATTCACAAAATGATTCAAAGCATCACAATATTTTTTCTAGACTTCTCTGACCACATGAAACCTACTAAAATTATTCTCTTAATTTTTCAAGGGATATTTAGATTTATATAATTAAAATAGTCTAAAATGGTCACCTTAGCTTGAAAATTAGGGTTAGAAGCGTAGATATGCCCTCTAATCTTGGGAAAATCAGGAGACATAGCCTTTGACATGAGGAACAAACCCTCAAAATTTCAAGCCATGGTGAAATGTTTTAAGTTGTGGAGAATTAAAATACCACATAGGGTATTTAATTAATTAAAAATCATTTGTTTTAAAAAACTTTTTATTTTTCATACACATTATTATCCTCTATTCACTGAGCAAGGGGGTATTTTTCTTTTATTTTTATGATCTTTCTAAATAAAGATAAGGATTTTTGAAGTTTAGGCATTTAAAATAATTCAAATATCCTTATTTTTCTACTTATACATGCGACACTGATTGGATCCTAGGCAGCTCCGAAAGAACAAGCGATGCTCCACCATTTAACACTATCATCTCCTTCAGCTGCCATGCAGTCCATGCTTTATGCACCAAGGGCTCTTCTGGCTTGATCTCCTCCATCTACATGATACACTTGCGATCAGACGACTCTATATTATCGTCCCCAAGTGACCTAACCAGTGAGCCGTTCACATTAAAATCTTAAGATCTTGCCTTAGACTCAACCAAATAGCATAGGGTTTGTTTCTAAACCTTCATCTACTAAAAAAACACATCTATATGGTTTACACAATATGAAATACAATAAATATGTATGGAGGGTCGAAACAAGCTTGATTTAGGGTTAGAGTTCAATACCTTTATCTGAGAGGGGAGGCCTCAATCAGATGGTTGTGGTATCTTTGATTGGTCTCAACAAACCTCCAGATGAAGTCTTGTGCCTTAGTGAATGGTCTAGGTATGAATTCGATCATGCTCAATTTCAGATGTTGGTCTAGAGCTACTATAGAGGCTGTTTCAGAGGGGGGTTTGATAGGAATCAACTCCTCTTACTCTAGATATGGTGTGTGCACAATTAATTTAAGTTTTGTGGGCTGTGGAGAGATGTCTTGGTTTGAGCTCAAAAGTGGGCTTCCACAGTGGGGATCAATGGAGGAAAATGATGGAAATGAGCTTAGAAGTTCTTGGAGAGTGTCTGAGAGCAATTGGCCAGAGTTTCCCCAAGGATTTCTAGCACTCACTTTTCTTGGCCATGGAGGGGCTGATTAAATAAAGGAGCTTAGTGGGGGGAGTATAGGGCTAATTGATGAGCGTAAAATGGTGCTTAGGTGGAGGGCTGAGGAGCTCTCAAGAGCCATTTGGATGAGGTGGCCTCTATGGGTAAAATTAGGTTTGATTTAGCCTTGAGGCTCTCTATTTTGGGGTTTTCTGGCCACTAGGCTAGCCATTAAGGCTAGGTGAGGTGGCTAGAGAGTCAGGTGATCCAGGAGGAGGTTTAATTATAATTTACTCCCAATGGTAACTGATGATGGGGGAGATATTTGGTTGAGGCCCAAAAATGGGCTTAGATCCCTTAATTTGGGGACCCATTGGTCCATAGCTTATCATGGCTAGTCCAAGGGGGTTATCTTGGTCAATAAGCTGTGCTTAGTGGCTCTGGGGACCTTAATTTGGTGAATTTAGGATGGCTAAGTCAATTTTGGTGCATGGGTCCAATTTGGGTTCAAATGGCTAAGGGTTGGGTTTGAGTTAGGCTAGCCATGACTTTGAGCCCAATTAATTTATCAACATTGTGTAGATGATTGTAATGAGGATTTTTGGTGAAGGATTGAAATGATTTTGAGTTCAATTGAAAGCTCAATTTGAAGGATTTTGGGATTTTGGTAAAATTGGGCATGTTGGGCTAGACTTGGGTCTAGGTTGGGCTAAGGTTGGGTGAGGTTCAAATTGATTGTTGAAACTGGTCTATAGGAATGTAATTAAGAGTTTTCAACATAAATTGAGTGCCAATTTTTGGGTTAAGGCATTCAATTTGGTGGAATTTGTGGACATAGCCAATTTGGTGCAAATTGGGGATTTTTTGGACTTGGGTTAAACTTAAGAGCAATTGAGGGTTCAATAAGGCTATTTGAAGGTCAATTTTGGTGTTTAGGAGAGTTATGAAAGATTTAGGATATAAATTGGGGCAAATTAAGTAGGCTTTGGGGTTAAATTTGGTGGGATTAAGTCATCGGGCCAAGATTGGGGGTTTAACTTAGATCAAAATTGAGCTCAAAGAATGGGCCTAGGCTTGTATTTGGTTTATATTGGTCATACGAAAGGTGAATTTGAGTTTAATATTGAAATCAGGTGGAATTGGAACTAATTTGATGGACATTTGAGGTTAATTTGAGGAAATTGGGTCTTTAAAGCCAACTTGGGGATTTTGGTCAAAATGGTAAAATTGGCCAAATTGGGTTCAATTAGAGGGTCCAAATTGGTTTTAGAGACATTTGGAGTGATTTTTAAGGTTTTGGGAAAGTTTAAGGTGCGAAGGGTATTTTTCTAATTTTGGCAAATTTGGGGGTATCTTGGTAATTTTGGGCAATTTGAGTATTTGAAATGATTTTTTAAAAAAATTGTGTATTTTGGGCAAATTTGAGGATTTTGACCAAATTTGGCGTTTCAAGGGCATTAGGTAATTTGAGTAGATTTATGGGCAAAAGGCCAAGTTGGACATTTTTGTAGAATTAGGGTGCCAAACAGCCTATATGAGCTATGGACCAATGAAATCCCCATTTGGGTCCTCTATGTAGTGGTCTTAGCTAAACCCTAGCCTAGGGCTAGTGGGTCTAAGGGATCATCTACATGAGTCTCCCAAAAGATCAAGGGATCAAAGTCAACAATTTTGGGTTTAGGGTTTTGAGTGAATGTAGGTGATGGTGTGTGTAGTGAGTGAACTAGCTCCAGACCAACATCTTGGGTCAATCCTAAGGTGAAACAGTCCTATGGGGACTCCTCTTGAGACCTCCATATTGACCCTACCTACTAAGTGCTAGAGGTTAGGACCAATATGTGGACCAATATGTGGAACTTCAAGTTGAGCAAGAAGTTTAGAGTTTCTAAATGTGAGGGTTCCTTTTCTAGTTTTCTAAGAATAGTTAGGAAAGTCCTATGACTTGACCTTAGGCAACTAAAGAGGAAAAACTAAACCTTAACAAAAAGTGAGGTCAACAAGCATTCAAAGTTTCATAAGATGATTGTGTATCAATTTTCTGCCCTAGTGGATTTTCGACTAATACTGGTGGTATTTGAGTTTAATTCACTCCAATTTAATCAATCTTTTTCGATATAAGAATAATTTGAGATGCTAAAATAGATATTACATCAGATTCATGAATACTTGCTACTCTCTTAGGATTTACCCTTTCAGAGGGCCATTGAAAATTATTAGTTGTCATTTCTTTTATTAAAGAGTATGCTTCATCAAAAAGTTTTGACATTAAAGATCCACCTGCAGCAACATCTATAATAGATCTAAGTGTTCTACTAATCTAATGTAAAAAGTTTAAATTATTAACCAATCTGGTAGAGCATGGTGTGAACATTTTCTAAGAAGATCCTTAAACTTTCTCAGGCTTCATATATTTATTCCCCTTCAAACTGACAAACATAATATCATTTCTAAGCTTAGCAGTTTTCGAGGGTGGAAAATATTTAGCCAAGAATTTTTGTGGAAATTCTCCCCAAGTTCTGATAGATCCAAGTGCTAATGAGTTTAACCAAGCTGTGACTTTATCCCTTAATGAAAAAATTAAAAGTCTAAGCCTAACAACATCATTAGACACTCCGTCATATTTAAAGTAGCACAAATCTCAAGAAAACTAACAAGATGTAAGTTAGGATCTTCAATAAGTGTTCCTCCAAATTGATTATTTTGTACTATTTGGATAATAGCAAGTTTAAGCTCAAATGAATTAGCAGTAATATCAGGATTTTGAATAGTTAAGTGAAGTTCATCTACTGTTGGATTAGCATAATCTTTTAAAGGTATTTGTCGATTTTCATTTATTTGATTATCTAAGTTGTTCTTCATTTTGTTCAAAATTTTAATTTTTTTTTGTTTTCAAATTTTTCTAATAGTATGTTCTAATTCTGAATCATAAGGTACTAAACCTTCAGATCCAATATTTAGCATAAAAAAATATAATAAGCAAAGAAAAATTTCTTAAAAATACTCTTAAATATATAGTTATATATACATATTGGATTTTTTATTTTATAATTTTTTTTGATATTTTCAATTTTGCATACTTTTATCTCTAAATTTCCTAATTTACGAAATCTATTTAATTTATCGTTACCTTCCCCAGCAACGGTGCAAAAAACTTGATCCCAGTTGAATATAATTGTGTAATATTTATAAAATTGACTCTGCTTTACAACAGTGCCAAAAACTTGATGTAGTATTTTAATAATAATAACGTTAAGTTCTTAAGATTAGGATTCTATGCAAGTATATGTATCGTTATCAAGTAATATAAGACTTTCTGTTTAAGTCCCAAATATCGATCCCAAGGGGAAGGTTTAAATTTGAAATGATAAATAAACTAAGAAATTCACAGGAATCAAATGAAATTACTGTCACTAATTTTGAATGTTTAAAATACTATCAAAGCTCAGAATTTAAAAGCAAGGTTTAAGATTAATACCTACTAAACTATGTTTATGTGATTAAATTTTCTAGTATGAAAAAATATCTTTCCCACTACAATGAGTTTTTGGTGAAATGAGATGAGATAAATGGTTTCAATATGTAATATGCCAAATAGGAGTAGTTTTAATTCTCTACCCTAATTCAGTGTTATAGAAAAGCATTGGCTAATCTTAGGTTTAGTCCCTAAATCCATGGCTAGACTAAGAGGATACTGGCTCCCACTCCAGAGCTCTCACTTCCCTTCCCATGAAGGCTAACTCTCACTTTAGTTTTTAAACACTAAGGTTAAATTGGGGATTTTTACTCTGTCACACTAGAAATCTCCAATTCTAAACCCAAAAAAGTATATTTCCCTATTTATTTGCACTTAATTCCATAAATGAAATACTCCTTCATGGACTTAAATGTGATTCTCACTCTGTTGTAGAGTTCATACTCCATTTCCCAGATCATATGTTTCACAACATATTTTAACAATTTAATTGGCCAGATTGAAAAGTAAATTACGAGCAGAGTTAAAAAACCATCACAATTTATTTTAAATTTTAACATTGGCACGTCCACATTATCTCTTCATTTCATCATATCTCAGAGTAGGGAGATAGATAAAGGAAACTACTCAGACTTCATGAGAAAGATACAATAAAACATAAATTTCATATATGAAAGTTCATACAACACTAATAAACAAACAACACTTATCTGAAACTTTTTCTCAAAGCAAATCTCTTGTAGCCTCTTTCATACAACACTAATAACAAACAACACTTATCTGAAACTCTTTCTCAAAGCAAATCCCTTGTAGCCTCTCTTAGGAAATGTAGGAAGAAGAAATCTCTCACTTCTCCTCCTCTCCAACACTTCTTAGAGAAGAATTCATACTTAAACTCGCCATAAAAACTAAAAACTATAAAAACAATAACTAACTAATGGTGTGGAATGGCATGGAATGTAGGTGTGAAGAGGAAAACTGAAATGAGTTGAAGAATTTGAAATGGTGCAAATGTGTGTGTGGGGGGGGTTCTAATCAAATTTCAGCCCTAAATAGAGCCTAGGTTGGTTCTCCAATAGGCGCATCCAAAAAATCTTCAAAAAGCATCTAAATTTGAATCTTCTAGAAACAGGTTCTGCATTGGCATTGGCGCCGTCGACGCCCATTCTAGCACCGTCGGCGCTAGAGGCCATCTGATTTATTCCTTCTTTTCTGTCAAACGACACCGTCAGCGCTGACCAATTTTTTAACTTCTCCATTTGACTCCAAATTTCACCATTTTTGCTTCTTTTTTGCTCCAAGTCCTCAAAATCAATAACCTGCAATAAAACATAAAAAATACCTTCCATTAAAGTACAATATCACGAAAAATGAGTATAAAATATGAGTCTAAAAATGCATGTATTTCTTGTGTATCAATGATAACCGGTATATCCATCTAAAAAGCAGTAATATTTTGTTACAACCAAGCTATCCAACATTTGGTCTATAAAGGGTAAAGGAAAGTGATCTTTATGGTGGCCAGGTTTAATTTCTATTGTCTAAAAAAATTTGCCAACCAGTAACTTGTCTTATCGGAATTAATTCATTTTTTTCTCATTTACTTCAATGGTCACTCCTCCTTTCTTTGGAATACAGTGAATTGGACTTACCTAAACACTTTCTGAAATATGAATATATAATTCTAGCATCTAACCATTTTAAAATTTCTTTTTTAACAACTTCTTTTATTATTGGGTTTAATCTCCTCTAAGGATTTGCTTTAGGTTCGTATTGCTCATCTAATAAAATTCTATGCTTACAAATTGAAGGGCAAAGTTCATTTGATGTCTGCTAAAGTCCATCCAAAAACCTTTTTATATATTTTTAACATTTCTATTAATTTTTATTCTTGAATTTCAATAAACACATAAGATATAATAAGAGGCAATGTAGATAAATCTCCTGAAAACATATATTTTAAATGAGTAGGTAAAACTTTCAGTTTAAGTTCAGGTTGTTTAATACTTGAAGGAATAAAATTTTTATTATCATTTTCTAATAAATTTAAAGTTTCAAATTTTTCTTAAATATAATCTAAATTTTCTTCTTTTATTTCATTCTTATTCTCACTAAATTCTTCTTTCCTTAATTTTTCTTCAAACTCTTTCTTAAATTGCTCATTACTTAGATAATCAGTAATTTCCATCCTAAAACATTCATTATTTTTTCTACTACAAGACATTTCATAGCTTTAAATGTTACTTCTTGATCATTAACTCTCATAATTAATTCTCCTTTTTGCACATCTATCACAGCTCTCCCTGTTGTAAGAAATGGTCTTCCAAAAATAATGGGAATCTCTTTATCTTCCTCCCTTTCTAATACTATAAAGTCTACAAGAAAAATAAATTTATCCACTTTTACTAATACATCTTGTATAACTCCTTTAGGATAGATTATTAATTGATCAGCTAACTGAAGAGTTACAGTAGGAGGGGAAATCTCTCCAAAATCTAAACATTTAAAAATTGATAGAGGCTTAAGATTGATACTCGCTCCTAAATCACATAAAGCTTTTCCATAAAAATTTTCACCAATTGCACAAGGTATAGTAAAACTACTAGGGTCTTTTAATTTTTCAAGAAGTTTTTTCTGAATAATGGTGCTACACTCTTCACTAAGTGCAACAGTCTCATGATGTGCAAACTTCCTTTTCTTGTTTAGTATATCTTTCATAAATTTCACATAACTATTCCAAAGCCTAAATGAAAGAAATGTTTATCGTTCATTTTTTCAGGATTTTCAAAAATTTTGTAAATTGTTTATCTGTATTCTTCTTCTTTAGTCGTTGAGGAAACATAGGTAATAGTTTTTCTAGGGGAACTTGTGTTTGTTCATTTTCATTATGGTCACTTTCCACCTCTTCCTTCTCCTCATTAACTTCAGTTTCTCTTTGGATTCTTGTTTCAATTTCTTTTTCACTTTGTAATTGAATAGCTTTAATTTACTTCTTATTTGGATCTTTTGGATTAACTTCCACAGTACTCGGAAGCAATCCTGAAGGTCTGTTACTAAGTGCAGTAGTAATATGTCCTAATTGATTTTCAATATTTCTAATAGCAGACCCTTGATTTTGTATTTGATTTTTCATATTCAACATTACTTCTTCCATCGTTAACTTATTTTCCTTAACTTGTAGGTTAGGGGTAGAGTTAAATCCAGGAGGATAATAAGGTTGATAATTAGGATTTCCTTGATTATTTAAATAAAAAATTTCATGAAGGGTTCATTGAATTATTATAATTATTCCAACTAAAATTAGGGTGATTTTTCCATCCAGGCTTGTAACAGTTAGAATAGGGATTCTTTATTCTAATTATTAATATTAATTAAAGTTTCATAAGATGATTAAGTATCAATTATCGGTCCTAGTGAACTTTCCTCTAATACTTGTGGTATTTAAGAATAGTTCACTCCAATTTGATCAATCTTTTTCGATTTGACATTGCATCAAAGTCATGAATACTAGCCACTCTCTTAGGATTTACCCATTCAGAGGGCCATTGAAAATTATTAATAGTCATTTCTTCTATTAACGAGTATGCTTCATCAAAAGGTTTTGACATTAAAGATCCACCTGCAGTAGCCTCTATAATAGATCTAAGTGATCCTACCAATCCATTGTAAAAAAGTTTGAATTATCAACCAATCTGGTAAAGCATGGTGTGGATATTTTCTAAGGATATCCTTAAATCTTTCTCAGGATTCATATATTGATTCCCTATTAAACTGACAAAAAGATGTAATATCGTTCCTAAGCTTAGCGGTTTTTTAGGGTGGAACATATTTAGCCAAGACTTTTTGTGATAGTTCTCCCCAAGTTCTTATAGATCCAGGAGCTAATGAATTTAACCAAGCTTTAGCTTTATCTCTTAATGAAAAAGGAAAAATTCTAAGCCTAACAACATTATTAGACACTCCATCATATTTAAAAGTAGCATAAATTTCAAGAAAACTAGCATGATGCATGTTAGGAACTCCAGTAGGGGTTTCTCCAAACTGATTATTTTGTACCATTTGGATAATAACAGGTTTAAGCTCAAATGAATTAACAGCAACATCGGGATTTTGAATAATTAAGTGAAGTTCATCTGCTGTTGGATTAGCATAATCTTTTAAAGGTCTTGTCGATTTTCATTTATTTGATTATTTAAGTTATTCATCATTTTGTTTAAAATTTTTAATTTCTTTTTGTTGTTTTATAATTTTTCTAATTGTACATTCTAATTCCAAATTGTAAGGTATTAAATCATCAGATACAATGNTATCTAAAACTCTTTCTCAAAGCAAATCCCTTGTAGCCTCTCTTAGAAAATGTAGAAAGAAGAAATCTCTCAGTTCTCTTCCTCTCAAAAAGTTCTTAAAGAATATATCACACTTCAACTCACCAAAAAACTCAAAACTCTATTGAAAATAACTCACTAATGACGTGGAATGATGTAAAGTGGAAAAAGTAAGCAAAAGGGGGCGATGGATGGCAAATAGGGTGAATGAAGACGAAGAAAGAGACTCTTTTCTGATCAATTTTGGCTTTAAATAGAGCCTAGGGTCGGTTCTCCAATAGGTGCATCCAAAAACTCTTTAAAAAGCATTCAAATTCATCGAATCTTCTAGAGACAAGGCCTGCTCCAACACTGGCATCGTCGACGCCCATTCTAGCCCAATGGTCCATAATTAAAATCTATCTTCTATGTCAAACAATGCCGTTGGCGCCCAGTCTGGCACTGTCAGTGCTAAATAATTTTTCAATTTCTCCATTTTGACTCCAAATTTCATCATTTTTTATTCCTTTTTGATTCTTTTTTGCTCCAAGTCCTAAAAATCATTAGCCTGCAATAAAACATAAAAAATACCTGCCATTAAAGTGCAATATCACAAAAATTGAGTATAAAATATGGGCCTAAAAAATGCATNATATATATATCTTGTATTTTTTATTTTTAAATTTTTTGTATATTTTGTATTTTATATATTTTTATCTCTAAATTTCCTAATTTACCAAATCTCTTTAATTTACAGTTACCTTCCCTAGCAACGGTGCCAAAAACTTGACCAACAGAAATATAGTTGTGTAAATTGATAAAGTTGACTCCGCTTTACAACGGTGCGAAAAACTTGTTGTGGTATTTTATAAATAATAATGTTAAGCATTTAATGTTGGTATTCTATGCAAGTATACATATCGTTATCAAGTAATATATGACTTTCTTAATAAGTCCCAAATATCAATCCCACGAGGAAGGTTTAAATTTGAAATGATAAACTAAAAAGGAAATTCACAAAAGTAAAATGAAATTACAGTCACTAATTTTGAATGTTTAAGATACTATCAAAGATAAATTATTAACAAATAGCAGAATTTAAATGCAAGGTTTAAAATTAATAACTACTAAACCATGTTTATGCGATGAAGTTTTCTAATATGGAAAATCATCTTTCCCACTGCAATGAGTTTTTTATGAAATGAGATGAGATAACTGGTTTCAATATGTATTGTGCCGAATAGGAGCAATTTTAATTCTCTACCCTGATTTAGTGTTTTAGAAAATAATTGGTTAATTCTAGGTTTAGTCCCTAAACCCGTTGCTAGACTAGGAGGATACTGGCTCCCACTCCATAGCTCCCACTACCCTTTCCTTGAAGGCTAACTCTCACTTTAGTTTTTAAACACTAAGATTGAATTAGAAATTTTATGTCAGTCACCCAAGAAATCTCCAATTCTACACCCAACAAAGTGTATTTCTCTATTTATTTGCACTTAATTCAATGAACAAAATACTCCTTCCTGAAATTAAATTTGATTCTCATTTTATTTGCACTTAATTCCATGAACGAAATATTCCTTCATGGACTTAAATGTGATTCTCACTTTGTTGTTAAACCTCATACTCCATTTCCCGGATCATATGTTTCACAACATATTTTAACAAATCAATTGGTCAGATTAAAAACCATACTCCATTTCCCGGATCATATGTTTCACAACATATTTTAACAATTCAATTGACCAGATTGAAAACTTCATTTCTCGGATCATATGTTTCACAACATATTTTAACAATTCAATTGGTCAGATCGTACTCCATTTCCCGGATCATATGTTTCACAACATATTTTAACAATTCAATTGGCCAAATCAAGAAGTAAATTAAGAGCGGAGTTAAAAAATCATCACAATTTATTTTAAATTTTAACATTGGCACATCTGAATTATCTCTTCATTTTACCATATCTCAGAGTAGGGATAAAAATAAAGGAAACTACCCAGACTTCATGAGAAAGATACAACAAAAGACAAATTTCATATCTAAAAGGATTACAACACTAATAACAAACAACACTTATCTGAAACTCTTTCTCAAAGCAAATCCCTTGTAGCCTCTCTTAGGAAATGTAGGAAGAAGAAATCTCTCACTTTTCTTCCTCTCAAAAAGTTCTTAGAGAATATATCACACTTCAACTCACCAAAAATACTTAAAACTCTATTGAAAATAACTCACTAATGACGTGTAATGATTTAAAGTGGAAAAGTGAGCAAAAGGGGGCGATGGATGGCAAATAGGGTGAATGAAGACGAAGGAGACTCTTTTCTGATCAATTTTGGCTTTAAATAGAGCCTAGGGTCGGTTCTCCAATAGGTGCATCCAAAAACTCTTTAAAAAGCACCCAAATTCATCGAATCTTCTAGAAACAAGACCTGCTCCAACACTAGCATCGTCGGCGCCCATTCTAGCCTAATGGTCCATAATTAAAATCTATCTTCTATGTCAAACAATGTCGTTGGAGCCTAGTCTAGCACCGTCAGTGCTAAATAATTTTTCAATTTCTCCATGTTGACTCCAAATTTCATCCTTTTTTATTCCTTTTTGCTCCAAGTCCTAAAAATCAATAACCTGCAATAAAACATAAAACATACCTTCCATTAAAGTGCAATATCACAAAAATTGAGTATAAAATATGGGCCTAAAAATGCATATATTTTTGGTGTATCAATAGAAGCAGGCTTCTTCCTCTCCCCACCATGTCCATGAGGTGATGGTAAAGTAGCAATAAACTTCTGGATACTTTCGTACTTATTAGTACTACTAAGGGATGGAACCTACTCCCTTGAAGAAGTGGGTAGATCTCTAGTAATCTTGACTCCTCCTGATGAGGAACTTCATCAACAGGTACTTCCTTAGAAATCTGGGCTTTGGTAGCCCTCCAAACCTTCCGGCTACGGTTCCTTTTTTGGTTTCGGGTTAATGGTGAGGTCCTCGAACTTGATCCAATTTCAAATACCGACGTTAGGACAACCAATCCTTTAGTCGGGTCTTCGACGATCATAACATCTTTTCCCATAGCTTAAATGGTAGCAACAGGCTTAGTAGGTGTCACGGTGGCAGTAGTCTTTACCTTCTTGTAGGAAGGGAAATCCTGTGGACAGTTCAAATTGAACTCATCGTATGGTTCCTAAACCTCTAAAGTAACAACTTTCATCACGACGAATGGGGCTTTCCCGAGTATAACCTCGAGTTCATCAAATCCTGCTCCAAACTTGATGGTGGGAGAAACATTGTAGGCACATCGGCTCTTTGGCAGGTTGCACGAGAAAGTGAGCGTTAGGAATGCAATTGCAACTACTTTGAAAAAAGAAAGTTTTGTGGTTAATTATTTGGCCAAAACCTCGTAATCTTATTGCGAGCACTATAAATTAACCGAGGTCAATATGTAGACTGAGTAAGTCTTTATGTAATTTTTGGAGATTTTAAGATTTTAGTAAAAATAGTTTTAAAATTGAAAGATTTAATTAATATAATGAAAATTAAAGAGCACGCGCAGTACAACACAATTTGATTTAATTTGCCAAAAAGTACAAATTAATGGCAAACTCGAAAGGGAAAATGTGAAGTTCAGGACCCAGCGCAGGACCAACTTTACAGCGCACAACGCCCAGGCAAAACTAGTCCACCAACACACCTATTGGGGGTCTTACACCACACTAAGATTAAAAAGTCCTTGATGGCCTCTTGAACCTTCCTATTTAGAGGTGATTGAACAGACAATCCTAAAATCAAAAAGAGTTGACCGTACTTACCCAAGAAATAAATGGCTGATGCATGCCAATGGAAGAAGGGTAATCTGGTTCATGAGGGACGTGAACACATTACTGATGTATGAAGACAATATTTCTTGATTAATATGGAGAGATAAACTACTCTCCAGCGGAGTCGCTAGAAGCTGTTGGCATAATTTTAGTTAAGGAGTTGCACATTGGAAGTTCTTGGCCGACAGAATCGGAATCCCGTCACCCGCTTCAGAAATATATTTAACTTACATAGATATGAAAGTATAGGAAAATATGAAATCAAACTGATCCCACATCTTTCATAGTTTAAATGAAAGACCACTACACTTTAAGCCATGTATCTATCCCAAAAGATAAACACAAGACTTGAGGGTGAGTTTGGGTCAAATAAACTAATAAATGTAAGACATCCGTTTGATATGCGAAAACCATTTTATTTATAAGCCGACAATTTTCCCTATTTAATATGAAAAAATTAAATGGGGTTTATATTAAGTTGAGTTTGGAAAAAGCTTCCTATAAGAGTAAGCTTCTATAGTTAATTACATCATAGATAACCAAAGTTACATAGGAAAACTCTCGATAAAAATCAAAGAATATTATCTTCAAAGAGGTAAAAAAGATATGACTTTTCAATGAGAACGGTCAAAGAGGTGTGAAAGGGGAATGACTCAAATTTGGAATATTTATTGTATAATCCAAAAGAAGAGAGACTAGAGGATATCATAGATCTGGAGGAAGTCCTCAGTGATTTCCCAAGCTACCCTATAGTTTAGTTTCAATTTTGAGGAGAAATAATTAAATGTTTCATCTTGAAAATTAGATTAACTAGGGGTTACACTAGTGTGAAACGATCATACAAACAGCCTGAAAGATGTGAGGATTTAGGTCGTGACAAACAACAACCTTGGAATCCTAAAACAAGTTAGGGCTTAAATTGTATAGCAGGGCTATACAAAAGCCTAAAGAAAAGTTGAGGATTTATGTTGAATAATTAAAGCACCTCAAAGTCCTATGGGTTGCTTATTTAATTCTAAAGAATAAGTGGTTTAGCAGATGTAGTCATATTCTGTTGTTGAAGTTGGTCGTGCTGCCCACAATGCTAGCTTCAAGCTCCTCCTCGCAGTAAGTTTATGTTTTCTAATGTGCCAATTTATAATGTTAAATCAGATGTTCCTAAGGGTCATGGTTATTTAAATATTATGGGGCCTATTGAAATTGATTAGAGCCACATTGGTTAGGATCCTACCGCTTCCTCATTTTGATATCACTATTTTCTTCTAGATTCACTTAGTCCAAATGAATTTACTAAACTTAACTTAATGAGTTCCATATCTTCATTTAGACTGTTAGAAATCTCGTTAGCAACCGTAGGTTACCTCCTCCAAGGGATTCCTGATCTTTCGATAGAGACATCTTAATTTAGTTGCAATTTAGGTTTTTTGTGATGTTTGTGATTAAATTTTGAGCTGTCTTATATTTTGAATGTTGTGGCAGTAAATTTTATCTCGACTGATTTTTAATTTTGGTTTAATTTTTATGGCTATCCTAGCAGTTTTGGTTTTCATGCAGCGTGGCATCGTTGTTTAACATGCAAGCTCGAGGCAAGAAGTACAAAAAGGTAAATGCAATAATCTAAAAGTGCACCTGTCGATTCTTCTCGTTCCTCCACCTGAAAGGTTAGTACTTGCAAGACATGTATATAATTTTGCAGGGAATTTAAATTACAGAAGTAGATGAAGGTTTAGCTACTAAACCCCAAGTTATGACTTTATGAAATCTCAAAAGATCTTAGTGGATGGTTTTAGAAGAAAAATATGGAAAGTCCAATTTACCCTTCAAAATGTCCAATAGATTTCAAAGTGCTCGAGGCATGACCCTAGACCATTTTGAAGATCTCTTGAAATATTTTGAGTTCATTTTGGACTTATCATATTGTTCCATCAATCATCACATGTTGAAGTGTGACTACCTTGTTGCTTAGTGAAACTTAACAATTTAATTATCTCGATGATAGGATACCCAGTTAATCAATTGATGTTTCGTTTAAAGGTTATGTGAGTGGGTGCCCCTAAGTAAAGTTTAAGTCATCTAAGATTGTGTCGTCCATAATTAAGGTCAGGCTTGTAGTATTTAAAGATGTTAATCACCAATCATGTTATCTTCTAAATCTAATCAATTGAGTGTAGACATCAAGCCTATGTCATTACTAAGCCTTTAACAATCATGATAGGTGGAATGGTGATTATCAAAATTTTGATTTAAGTGATATGTATTCTTATTGAAAGATCACATCATCATCAATCTTAGGCTCATGATAAGTAAATTATCATCTTTTCTATCTTAAGCCCATCACTTAAGAATCATTTGATCTTAATTGAATTACAAGTCATGAAGATTAGGAGAATTATGATCTTGTTGATGTTGTGCAAAGGTGGTGAGTGAGTTTCTACCTTTTAGTCCCATTATATTTCAATCATCCAAACATGTTCATTAAGATCAAAATTTTCTCATTTTTTTCCCTTGGTTAATCCTAGACTTTTATTAAGGACCAAAATTAAAAAAAAGAATATTTTGCTCTTGGGGTACTTTACCTCATAACTCATTAAACACAACTCAAAGGCATTCAGAGTGGCATATCCCTGAGTTAATTGAAACATCAGAGGAGAATAATGTGGTTTTTTTAATTTAATTTAATTTCAATGATTAATTAAATTCAAGAAATGGGGTGTTCAAAGTTGATTTATTTAACTATCCAAAAAAAAACATTTATTAAAAAATTATTAGAGATTCCCTTAGGTCAGAGAAGCACATAAGCAAAATTTCATGATTCTTTGAATTAAATTTATTATTATTATTATTTAATTTTGGATCCATTTCAATGATTTAATTAAATGGAAAATAGTGTTTTGATTATCAAAATTATTCTATATTTTTATTAAACTTCTCTGAGTTTATAAAACACATAGAATCAAGTTTTGTATTTTTATGTTGTTTTAATTTATTTATTATAATTATTTTAATGAGAAAATAAGGAAAATTCACTTTTAGGCTTTTAAAATTCATTTTTAACTTAGAAAAATTAGAAAAATATCCTAATGAATTATAAGTGATCAGGGAAAGCTTATACTTNAAATAGTGTTTTGATTATCAAAATTATTCTATATTTTTATTAGACTTCTCTGAGTTTAGAAAACACATAGAATCAAGTTTTGTATTGTTATGTTGTTTTAATTTATTTATTATAATTATTTTAATGAGAAAATAAGGAAAATTCACTTTTAAGCTTTTAAAATCTATTTTTAACTTAGAAAAATTAGAAAAATATCCTAATGAATTATAAGTGATCACAAAAAGCTTATACTCATTTTGAACCATTTTTTGTATTTTTTGAAAATTTTGATTATTTTAATTATTTTTATTTAAAATAAACTTTGACAATGACATATTTTCACAAAAATAGATTTTATTTTTATTAAATGCCCCTGATCACAAGGAACTCAAAAAACAATTTTTCATGATTTTTCTAAGCTTATTTAATTTATTATAATTATTTTTGTACGAAAAGACCAAGTTTTTTTTAAATCAATTTTAGTGNGACAATGACATATTTTCACAAAAATAGATTTTATTTTTATTAAATGCCCCTGATCACAAGGAACTCAAAAAATAATTTTTCATGATTTTTGTAAGCTTATTTAATTTATTATAATTATTTTTGTACAAAAAGACCAAGTTTTTTTTTAAATCAATTTTAGCGCTTAAACTAAGCCAAATAATTTTTAAATTTTTACAGTAAGTAAATATGATTTTTATGCACAATATGGAATTGATTTTATCAAATTTTGATAAGTAAATTATATACATAAATTAACAAATGATTTATACACTTAAGTAAATATAGAAATTTACAAAATTATTCAAGCCATCATGGTATTTTTCTAAGCTTCTGTGACCATAGGAAATCTACTAAAATTCTTCCCATAATTTTTTAAGTGAACTTTTAATTTATATAATAAAAATAGCTAAAATGGTCACCTTAGCTTGAAAATTAAGGTTAGAAGCAAAGAGATATGCTCTGACCTTGGAGAAATACGAGGACATAGTATCTGTCATGTGGAAGAAGCCCTCAAAATTTCAAGCCATGGTGAGTAATGTTTGATCATAATGAATTACAATACTCTAGAGGGTATTTAATTCATTAAAAATTAGGGAATAAGAAAATATTTTTTTATTTTTTGATCCATATTATTCTCTACTATTCACTAGCAAGAGGATATTTTAATTTTATTTTCAAGAGTTTTCTAAAGAAAGATATGAATTTTTGAAGTTCAGGCATTTAAAATAATTCAAAAAATTCATATTTTTCTACTTATCCACGCGATGCCAACTCATCCATTGACGGCTCTGAACTCACACGCAACACGCTCCCATTAGTTATGCTTTCCACCTAGGCATGCTACGTGGCCCACGGATCACACACCAAGAGTTTTTCTGGCTCTATGTCCTCCGTCCGTCCATTGGATACACGTGCAATCGGACGGCTCCCCGTTATTGTCCCCAGGTGACCTAACTTGTAAGCCGTTCACCCTTAAACCTTATGATCTCTTTCTATACTCAACCAAATCCTATGAAGTTTGTTTTTAGACCTTCATCTACGCAAGACAAACACATCTATACAGTTAATCAAGTATGAAATCAAGCCATTACAAAGGGAGAATCAAAAGAAGCTCGGGCTAGGGTTAGAACTCAATACCTTTGTTTGAGAGGGGAAGCCTCAATCAAATGGTTGTGGTAGCTTCAATTAGATCCAACAAACCTCTGGAAGAAATCTCAAGCCCTGGTGAATTGTCTAGGTATGATTTTGATCAAACTCGATTTCAAGTGTTGGTCTAGAGCTAGGTTAAAGGCTGTTTGAGAGAGGGCCTTTGTGGGGGATCAACTCCTTTCATTGTGGAGATGGTGTGTGCACAATTAATTAGATTTTGGTTCACTGTGTAGCTGTAGAGGAATGTGTCCTGATTTTGGCCTAATTTTAAGCTCAAAATTGAACTCTCACAGAGGGAACCAAAGGGGGAAGATGGTTGGCTTGAGCTTAGGGATGCTTGGAGAGTCTTTGGTGAGATTTTGGCAGAGCTTTCCCAAGTATTTGGAACTCCTTTCTTTCCTCCATGGAGGGGGCTGATTAAATAGAGGAGCTTTGGCTGGACACCCGCACCAATTGATGGGTGCAAAGAGCTGCTTAGATGGGGGGATGAGGATCTCTAAAGAGCAATTAGAATGAGCTGGCCTCTAGGGTTGAAATTAGGTTTGATTTAGGGGTGGTGGCACACAATTTTGGAATTTTACAGTGAGTAGGGTGGCTGGCCAGAGCATGAGAAGTGGTCATGTGAGCCAGGGAGAGTTATGGTTTACCCCTAAAGGTTAGTGATGATGGTGAGGATATTTTGGTTTAGACANATTTTAGTGCTTAAACTAAGCCAAATAATTTTTAAATTTTTACACTAAGTAAATATGATTTTTATGCACAATATGGAATTGATTTTATCAAGTTTTGATAAGCAAATAATTTACATAAATTAACAAATGATTTATACACTTAAGTAAATATAGAAATTTACAAATTTATTCAAGCCATCATGGTATTTTTCTAAGCTTCTCTGACCATAAGAAACCTACTAAAATTTTTCCCATAATTTTCCAAGTGATCTTTTAATTTATATAATAAAAATAGCTAAAATGGTCACCTTAGCTTGAAAATTAAGGTTAGAAGCATAGAGATATCCTCTGACCTTGGAGAAATACGAGGACATAGTATCTGTCATGAGGAACAAACTCTCATAATGTTTGATCATAATGAATTAAAATACTCCAGAGGGTATTTAATTCATTAAAAATTAGGGAATAAGAAAATATTTTTTTTATTTTTTGATCCACATTATTCTCTACTATTCACTAGGCAAGAGGATATTTTAATTTTATTTTTAAGATTTTTCTAGAGAAAGATATGAATTTTTGAAGTTCAGGCATTTAAAATAATTCAAAAAATCCATATTTTTCTACTTATCCACGCGGCGCCAACTCATTTTATGGTGGCTCTGAACTCACACGCAACACGCTCCCATTAGTTATGCTTTCCACCTAGGCGTGCTACATGGCCCTCGGATCACGCACCAAGAGTTTTTTTGGCTCTATGTCCTCCGTCCATTGGATACACGTGCAATCGGACGGCTCTCCGTTATTGTCCTCAAGTGACCTAACCCGTAAGTCGTTCACCCTTAAACCTTATGATCTCTTTCTAGACTCAACCAAACCACATGGGGTTTGTTTTTAGACTTCATCTACTCAAGGCAAACACATCTATACAGTTAATCAAGTATGGAATCAAGCCATTACAAATGGAGAATCAAAAGAAGCTCGGGCTAGGGTTAGAACTCGATACCTTTGTCTAAGAGGGGAAGCCTCAATCAAATGGTTGTGGTAGCTTTAATTAGATCCAACAAACCTCCGGAAGAAGTCTCAAGCCCCGGGGAATTGTCTAGGTATGATTTTGATCAAACTCAATTTTAGGTGTTGATCTGGAGCTAGGTTAGAGGCTGTTTGAGAGAGGGCTTTTGTGGGGATCAACTCCTTTCACTATGGAGATGGTGTGTACACAATTAATTAGATTTTGGTTCACTGTGGAGCTGTAGAGGAATGTGTCCTAATTTTCGCCTAATTTTAAGCTCAAATTGAACTCTCACAGAGGGAACCAAAGGGGGAAGATGGTTGGCTTGAGCTTAGGGATGCTTGGAGAGTCTTTGGTGAGATTTTGGTAGAGTTTTCCCAAGGATTTGGAACTCCTTTCTTTCCTCCATGCAGGGGGTTGATTAAATAGAGGAGCTTGGGCTGGACACTAGCACCAATTGATGGGTGCAAAGAGTTGCTTAGATGGAGGGATGAGGATCTCTAAAGAGAAATTAGAATGAGCTGGCCTCTAGGGCTGAAATTAGGTTTGATTTAGGAGTGGTGGCTCACAATTTTGGAATTTTACAATGAGTAGGGTGGCTGGCCAGAGCATGAGAGGTGGTCAGGTGAGCCAGGGAGAGGGTTAGTTATGGTTTACGCCTAATGGTTAGTGATGATGGTGAGGATATTTTGGTTTAGACACAAAAATGGGACAAGATCCCTTAAATTAGGGGACCCTTGGTCCATAGCTCACCAAGTTGGTTTAAGGTGGTTTAGCCTAGTCAATAGAGTGTGCTTAGTGGCTGTGGTAACATCAATTTGGTGACTTTGGCATGGCTAAGTCAATTTTAGTGAAGGGGTTCAATTTGGGTCAAAATGGCTAGAAGTTGGGTTTTAGTTAGTTTATCCATGACATTGAGCTCAATTTGTTGGTCAATATTGTGTAGATGATTGCAATAAGAGATTTTGAGTGATTTTGAATTGATTTGGAGGTTCATTTTGATGGGTTTTGGTCATTTAGTCAATTAAGGGTGTTGGATTGGAATTGGGTTTAGGTTAGGCTAAGGTTGGGTTAAGTCCAAATTGATGGTTTAAAATGGTCTAGAGGAATGTCATAAAGTGTTTTCAACATAAATTGGGTGTCAATTTTTGGGTTAGGACATTCAATTTGGTATAATTTGGAGACAGCCATTTTGGGGAAATTTTGGGGATTATGAATGTGGTTTGAAATTGAACCAAATTAAGGTTTGAACAAGGTCAATTGAAGGTCCAATTTGATTTTTAAGATTATTAGTAAGAATTTGGGATTCAAATTGGGGCAATTGAGTGGATCATATGGTTCAATTAGGTGAGATTAAGTCATAGGGTCAAAATTGGGGGTTTAATTTGGATCAGAATTGAGCTCAAAGAACGGGTCAATTAGGCTTGGATTTGATTTAAATTGATCATATGAAATATGAATTTGAGTTTAGAATTGAAATTGGGAGGATTGGGGCCAAATTGACAGACATTTGGGATGAATTTGGGAAGATTTGGCCTTTGAAGGCAATTTGGGGGTTTTGGTCAAAATGGTCAAATTTGTCAAATTGGGTTCAATTAAAGGGTTCAAATTGGTTTTGGGGCATTTGAAATGATTTTTGAGGGTTTTGGAAAAGTTTGGGCTGCCAAGGGTATTTTTATAATTTTAACAAATTTGAAGTTATTTTGGTAATTTTGGAATTTTTGGGATGTTTTGAAAAATTTGGGTAGTTTCAAATGGTTTGAGATGATTTTTGAATAATTTTGGATATTTTGGGTAAAATTGGGAATTTTATTAAATTTGGGGTTTGGAAGTGTTTAGATAATTTAGGTGGATTTGGGGGCAAAAGGCCAAGTTAGCTATTTTGGTAGAATTTGGGTGCTAACCACCTTATATGAGCTATGGACCAATGAAATCCGCATTTGGGTGCTCTATGTACTTGTCCTAGCTGAACCCCAGCCTAGGGCCAGTGGGTCTAGGGGACCATCTACATGAGTTTCCCAAAAGATCAAGGGATCAAAGTCAATAAATTTGGGTTTTAGGGTTGTAAGTGAAAGCGGGTGCAAGTGAGTGCAAGTGAGTGAACTAGCTACAGACCAACACCCAAGGTCAACCTTAAGGTGAAGCAGTCCTATGGGGATTCTCCTTGAGCTTCCTCTAAAGTGGCCCCACATACTGTGTGCTTGAGGTTAGGACCAGTATATGAAACTTCAAGTTGAGCACATAAGAGTTTAGAGTTTCTAAAGGTGAGGGTTCCTTTTTTTAGTTTTTTAGGAATAGTCAATAGGAAAGCCCTATGGCTAGACCCTAGGCTACTAAAGAGGGAAGACTAAACCCCAACCAAAATTTAGGTCAACTTATATTAATTCTGTTATGGAAGTATTCTAATTCTGTTGTGCCAAATAAGAGTAATAATCTTCTTTACTCTTATTAGAGATGCTATAAATAACATTGGCTAATATATAGTTTATAAATTCTTGAAGATGAGTTAGGTAAGGAAGATACTAGCTCTCACTCTAGAGTTCCCTCTTCTCCTTGCACGTGGGGGCCAAAATCTCGTATCAAAACCTAAAACTATAAATAAAATTAGGTCTTTAGCCTATCACTCTAATGTCCTCTAATTCTACACCCTTTCAAGTTTATTTTCCTATTTATTTGCACTCAACCCCATGTTATTCTTACCGTTGTTGACCGAGACAATACCATCTCACATCTTACATGCTCTCACAATAGGTATTAACATCTTAATTGGCCAAATCAAGAAGTAACTGAAGTACAAGGTTTAAAATCATCACAACTTCTTCCAACAATAAAGTATAATACTTCACACAACTTCCATCCAATACTTAATCACATATCATTTTAAGGAAAAAGATAAATAAAACTACTCATAATTCATTGAGAAAACACAACCCCACTTAAGTTTGAAAGTAGCAATCATGCAAATAAATAAGAAGTCTAAATTAAAACTAAATGTAGTCACAAAAATAAAAACTTAACTTAAAATCATCTCCATCAAAGTCTTAAATTTCCTTTAAATCTCATCCTTCACTTACTATACAAGTTACAACTTAAAATAAGAAGAAAAGTGAGTGGTTGTGGCGGCGATGGGCAGCGACGGTGTGTGTTGTTTGGCACTAGATCGGTCTCTTATGTATCCCTTATTCTTCAATCCACGTATTTTTTAATAATTTTTCAAAAGGTTCCTTGGTGTATCCTCAACATTTATCCCCATTCAATGAATCTTCTAGAAGTTAAGCTAATTGAAAGAATTTTAATATCCATTAATTACTTCCCACGTTTTCACCAAGGGTTGTTTCAAACACGTTTTCAAAATTTTATCTAAATTCAATGAATCTTCAAGTAACTAATTCTGGCGCTTAAGCGAGTGGTAACAATTTCCTGGGGAGACCTTGGGGGGACTTTGCCAAATTCTCACCATAGCTTACCAAAACTTCACTAAGCTCAATCTTACCATCTTCCAACCAACCCCTCGACTGCCTGAACCCAATTCTAGGTCATTTTTCTATCATTCCACCAAACGCCACCACATTCCAATTTGAAGTGCCCATAAGCTTCACCAGGGCTTAAGGAGAAGTTTCCCACTGAAAGATCCCTCTCCCAACCACTCTAACCTAGTGTTTGACTAAGGCCACACCACCTATTGGAGGATTTCTACACCAGAAAATTCACCAGAGCTCAACAACACTTCCAAGAGGTTTGTCAAGTCCCAACGAAGCTTTTGCAAGTGCCTGATTGAGGCCACACCTCTCAGGCAAAGTTATTGAATTTTTCTTCCCAAGTTGAGCTTGATTTGGTCTTTTATGAAGAAAAGTATAATTTCACAGTGGATAAACTGTATGGATATGTTCATCTAGACTAGGTGTAGGAACAAAGGTGAAATGATTTAGTTGAGTCTAAGAAAAGATCTTATGGTTTTAAGTTAGACGGTTTACTGGTTCTGACCATTGGGCATGATCACCCACAGTCGTTGGATCACACGTGTATCGGATGGACAACTAAGATCACACCAGAAAGAATAATAGAACATAAATTATGGGTTGAGTCAATGGCTACATGGATGGCGAAGTCACATCAGAGAGTGCCACACAGAGCTTTTGAGCGGCTAAGGATGATGCGGCAGACACGTGTTTAAGTGAACAGTGTTTGTGTTATTTTGATCTAATTAATTCCAAAAGATCAAAAATTTATATCGTTGCATAGAAAAACATAAAAATAAAAGAAATATATCATGTTGCTTAGTGAACAGAGGAAAATAATGTGGAATAAAAATAAAAATTATCCGATGTGTCTATGATTTTTAATTAATTATATACTCTCTGGAGTCTTTTAATTTTAATAAATTAAATAACTATCTCTATGACTTGAAGTTTTAGGGGTTGATTTCCCGTGATTATGGGGATGCTCTCTAATTTTTCCAAGGTTGAAGAACATCTCTATCTCTGAAACCCAAATTTCAAGCCTAGATGGCTATTTTTACTTGAAATAATTTTATAAACAAACTATAAATAAAAAAATTATGGGATTAATTTTGGTAGGTTCCTCCTAGCGAGAGGATCTGAGGAAAAATATAAAATGGATTTAAGCAATTTTGTGTATTTTTATATTTAATTAAATGTATAAAACTTATAATAATTTTTACATAAAATATTATTTAAATTTAACAAAATCAATTCCACAATGTAAAGAATAATCATATTAACTCACTGTAAAAATTTGGAATCATTTTGAATTAATTTAATCACTAAAGTTGATTTTCTAAGTGAAATGGTATGTTTTGTACAAAAATAAATATATTAAATTAAAGATAATTATGAAAATTATGACAATTAGTTTTCTGAGTTCCTTCTGATCAAGACCATTTTGGAAAAGTAAAATTTATATTAAGGTAAATACTTTATTTTGAGCCTATTTTTGAATTTTAAATAATTAAAAATTTAAAAATTACAAAAATAATCTAAAATGTTCATAATTGCTTTTTGATCACTCGGGACTCATTAGAATATCTATCCTAATTTTTCTAAGTTAATTATAATTTTCTAAAGGCTAAAAATGTATTTTGTCTAATTTTCCATTAAAATAATTATAATAAATAAATTAAAAATCACAAAAATGAAAAGTTTGTTTCTCTAAATTCTTTGGGCTTAGGGAATTTAATAAAAATGTAAAAAGTAGTTTTTGTAATTAAAACATTTTTATGATTTAATTAAATCACAAAAATAAATAAGTAATTATAATAATTAAAATATAATTTGAAAAATTATGAAATTTTGTCTAAGTGGTCTTCTAGCCTAGGTGAACCTCTAATAATTTTCTCATGACCAAAAACTTTACTTTGATTAGTTAAATAAATTAATATTGAAAATCATAAATTTGAGTTAAAATAATTATTTAAATTAAATAAAACTTTGAAAAATTACAATTTTCTCTTCTTATATATTAATTGGCCCCATGAGTGGGTTACCACAAAAACTTCAAAGTCATTTAAGTTTTATTTGATGAGTTATGAAGTGTGGAGGCCTAGGGGCAAAATAGTTATTTTGGATTTTGATGCCCTAAATAAAATTTAAGATTAACCGAAGGGTAAATGAGTAATTTTGATCATAATGAACTCTTTTGTATATTTGAAACATAATTGGATAAAAGGTAAAAACCATTTTTCCACCTTTTCATGATAAGGGTAAAACTATAATTTCATAAATTATTATGACTTGGAAGTCAATCTAATCAGATGATACTAGAGTAGTGGACTTAAGTTAGGAAGATAATAATTCACTCACTTGAAGCCCCTAATTGGTGATAACATAATTTTTAATAAGAATATATTCCATTTAAATTAATATTTTGATAATTGCAAATTTACCCATGAAACTGTTAAGGGCTTAGTAATGAGCTAGGCTTGATATTTGAACTAATTTAATGAGGTTTAGAAAAGAAAGATATGATTGATTAACAACTCTAAACACTACAAGACCAACTTTAATGGTGGGTACAAGATCTTTAATGACCTGAACTTGCCTTAGGGGCACCCACTTACATAACTCTTAAGTGAACTATCAAGTGAATATTTGAAGTACTCTACCCTTGAGATAATTAAAATATCAGGTTTACTAAGCATAGGATGTATTAATTCATTGAAACTAAATTCAAAGTTTGGGTTGATCAATTGAATAATATAATAGGTTCAAATGAACTCAAAACGTTTCAAAAGGTTCTAAAAGTTATTAAAGGATTGTTCCCCAAGCACTTTTATGACCTTTTGGATATTTTGAAGTACAATTGGACTTATTATACTTTAGAGATTTACCAAGTTATGATTTGGGATTTTGTAGCTACACCTGTTGCAAGTTCTAACAATTCGGTGGGAACAGTGTGAAGATGACAGTACACCTTTACAGTTTTATTTATTTTCTGTCATTTTATTTACTACAAATTACTACTGCTTCTACATACCATGCATGCTTGGTTGATAAAATGAAAACTTTTCAAATAATTTTAAAAATTAAATTAAACCCCTTTCAAAGGATACCATATATCCATTGAAATACAATTTCATAACACGTCCTTTTGAATTTACGTGAGTCCCTTGAATGAGGCAACCCACGATTTCTAACGAGATCTTCTCGGTTTAAATTAGTTTAATAACTTGTTTAAGCTAAGTAAATTAAAAATAAAATAGTGGTACCATAATAAGCGGACTGTGGGATCCTGACCAGTGTTGCTTTAATCAACTTTAACCCCTCCATAATGATTGAACTGAACTTATCATTTAAACCTTTGAAATTTTAGACTTTAAGACTACTACTTTGCCAAGGACCTTGTAGCTAACTCTGTGGGCAGCAATCTGCAACAGCAAGTGGATCTACAATTGCAAAACTTACCTTAAAATTAAATAACAAGCCATAGGACTTTGAGGTGTCTGCATAGTGCGGCATGAATTCTCAACTCGTCTTTAGACCTTTGCACAATCATGTTATGAAATTTAAGCCCTAACTTGTTTTAGAATCTGAGGTTGTCATTCATCTCGACATAAATTTTCCTATCTTCAGGCTATTTATATGATTATGTCATACAAATTTAAGCTCTAAATAATAATAATTGGCAGGATGAAACATTCAATAATTTTCTTCTCAAAATTGAAGCCATACCATAGGATAGTATGGAAAGTCACTGAGGTTCTTCTCAAGATTTGTGATGACCCCTAATTTTTTTCATTTGGATTCTATAATGAATGTTCCAAATTTGAGTTTCCCATTTGAAAATCCTTGGTTCAATCGTTAAAAAGTCTTATCCTTTCAAATTCTTGAAGATAATATTTTCTTATCTAAATCGAGAGTTTTTTTAAGTGACCTCGGTCATTCAAGATGTAAATGACTATAGGGGTTTGCCGCTATATGAAGATTAAAGAACCCAGGTAATATAAATCCTACCTAATTCTTTAGATAGAGGAATTTGTCGGTAAACATAAAAATTGGTTTTTCGCAGACTAAAACGGATGTCATAAATTCTTTAGTTTATTTAATCGAGTACCACTAGCAAGTAGTGTATCTATCCTTCGAGGTAGATATATTTCTTATCGTATTATGCTCGATCATTTAAACTATTACAGATATGTGACCGATTCGATCTTATATTTTTAAAATTTTAAATGTTACTTTTTTCCAAGTTATATATATATATATATATATATATATATATATATACGCGAGGCTCAACCTCACACCGAAGAGAATGCCGTAGATAAGCCACGTAGGNAAATAATAGAAGATATGACTGCAGATATGACTGCCATGGCCACCATTCAGGGGCAATCACAAGCACCAAGATTGGCTTCTCCAGAGATTAATCAGCCAGAAATCATACACATCACAGATGAAAGAAGAGAGGCTACTTCAGCAGACAAAGATGAACAACCAAAGAATCATTCTCCATCAAGTGCCATGCCAAAAGGTTGAACAAGTGCAGGATGCCTTAGCCAAATCCAAGGGTGGTGCATCAATTTTGAAGGGTAGACCTTACCCAGAGGAGTTTGATGCCGTGCCTTTCCTCAAGGGTTTTGTGGCCCTAAACTTCAAGATACTTGATGGGACTGGAAATCCCAGACAACATATAGTACATTTCCAAGCCAGTTGTGGGAACACAAGGAATAGTGAGGCTCTACTCTGCCAACAATTCGTCAGCAACTTGTAAGGAATTGCTTTCGACTGGTATGCTTACTTGCCCAACTGGTTAGTTAAAACATTTTCTGAGTTGGAACAGTTGTTTGTGAAAAGATTTGCAGGGGCACAACATCATGTGTCTATTGGGGAGCTCATGATGGAGAAGCAAAAGCCCAGTGAAACTTTGGCAGACTATATTTTGAGGTGGAGAAACCTTAGCATGAAATGTGAACCTCAGCTACAGGAACATCAAGCGATTAAGATTCTACTCAAGAGCATTCATGGGCCAGTAGCTTTCATGCTTAAGGGACTCACTATCAAATCCTTCGAGAAGGTACTCAGTAAAGCCAGCAGTCTTCAAGAAGAAATGAAACACATGGAACCACATGAAAAGGCTAAGGTGACCAGAGTGTTCGAAATGAAATCAGGAGTAGTCACGACTGTCGACAAAGAAAAGCAGCCGATAAAGATATATGCAGAAGAACATCGCCAGTCTTTGACACACTACTCTCAGAAACAGAGCAGTCAATCCAACCAACGGCCGCCTCAGGAGGGATCACCTCGAATAGCAGGTAAAAAAATATCCTTGTTAGAGCGACAGAAAGTTGTGTATTCTTTCAAGGATAAAGCCACCTAAAATATTCAAAAGTCTGATGAAGAAACTTGTTTACTCCTTCAAAGATGAAGCTGTACCTAAAATATTCAAAAGCTTGATGAAGAAATCAAGAATTCAAATCCCTGATCCAAAGAAACCTGAAGAGGTGGATAAGAAGAATGAACCAAATTATTGCCCATACCACCCTGATCCAAAGAAACCTGAAGAGGTGGATAAGAAGAATGAACCAAATTATTGCCCATACCATTGGTTACTTGGGCACACTATAGACAAATGTATCGTCTTTAAAGACTGGCTCGAGAAGAACCTTAAGGAAGGGAATATAACAATCTCAAAAGTGTATTTGAGAGAACCTGAAAAAGGTTCCATAAACATGATTTCAGTTGAGTCAATCTCCTCAATTGATCTGTATGCCGGAGTAGATGGATGGAGTACAACTTGGGATGAACTCAAGAGGGTCCTTAATCGAATATAGGATTCATCAAAGCAAGCTTCAACGAATACCAAAGAAAGATGGAATGAGGTATGGAGCAGATCATCTAAGAAGATGTTGAATAAGCTACAGTCTGCATCAAAATAAGCCACCATTCAGAGTTCACAACATACCGAGTCTGAGATGAAGGTTTCACCAAGAGATCAATCATCGTCAAGCATAAAGAACAAGAAGAAGAAAAGCGTCACTGCCAGGATTGATAGCACAGGGGGCAGGATAAGGGTTTCCTCTACTAGATTGGTTGTCACAGATTTGGGTAAGAAAATCCTCAAACCCTTGACTTTGTATGATTAGCTTTTTGTCCCTCCGGGGTTTTATGAATATAATGATTGTGATTTCGGCTACTTTTTAACTATTTATGGTGATAACATAATTGATTATGACCGATCTAGCTATGATCTCAATCCCCAAAATGATCCTCAAATCATACTCGAATATGATGAACTCGTTGTCAAGTCCAAAGAAGGCATCAATAATACCGCTTATGACAGCACCGATAATGAGGAGCGAGTTCTCAAGCATCATGGTACTCCGCTTGCCATCAACTTAGATCTTTTTGATGAAGAGGAAGAGACACCAGAAGATTCAATAATGATATCTCAGAAAGAAGAAGTCACAGAAGTTAACTTAAGGAGCAGAAAAGTGTTATCATCAAGAACAGCTCCAATAGACAAAGGAAAACAGATAATGAGTCGAGAAGAGATACCGCCACCTCTACCAGTGGAAGAACCACATAACCAAAAGAAAATTTGTGGACCATACAAAGTGGATTACAACATGCTAGCTCATCATAGGAAGTTGCCCGCCCGACTAAGCGTCTACGATGCTCTGATTCTGTCAAAGGAGATGAGAGAATCTTTGGTTACTTCTTTGCTTGACCCAGAAATTTTCTTAAATTAGTTGGCTCTCAGATGAAGTTTGCTCGTTGAGAGAACAGTCAGGGGTAACCTTTACAGATGAAGACTTGCTGCTCGGTACCACCGACCACAACCATCCGCTCTACATCTCCGTCAACATTGGCAGATTTGTGTTATCTAGAGTCTTAGTGGATCCCGGAGCATCTCTTAAGTTGGTGAGCCTACGAACATCGGCCTATTTTGATATTGAAGCTCAAGAGCTTACGACCAATAAGATGATGTTAATAGGATTCAACTAAAAGGGAGAAAGAGTCCTTGGATCAATTACATTACTTATTAAGGTTGGAGAACTCATAACAACCGCTAAATTTCATATCATCGACGTCTAGACCTCTTTTAACGCTCTATTGGGTCAACCATGGATTCATGAGCATAATATGGTTCCATCATTCCTACATCGTGCATTAAATGCCGCAAAGATGGTCAAGAAAATTGCATCAAGGGAGACCTACAACCATTTTCAGTGCATGAAGGGGGTCGACCGTGGATTCATGAGCACAATATGGTTCCATCATCCCTACACCAGTGCATCAAATATCACAAAGATGGTCAAGAAAATTGCATCAAGGGAGACCTACAACCATTTTCAGTACATGAAGTTGGTATCCATGAAGATGCTGCCTACTACGCGCCTCCAAAGAAGACAGTCTTCTCATGAAGTTGGTATCCATGAAGATGCTGCCTACTACGCACCTCCAAAGAAGACTGTCTTCTCGCACGGAAGTTGGTATCCATGAAGATGCTGCCTACTACGTGCCTCCAAAGAAGACTGTCTTCTCGCGTGTATCCATGAAGATGCTGCCTACTACGCGCCTCCAAAGAAGACTGTCTTCTCGCGCGAGATTCTGACAAACAAAAATGAAGATACAGAAGAATCACAAAAAGGAGGCCATACAACTCCACTTCAACAACCTTCTACCACTTCCTTACAATGAGTTGGTGGAGGTTCTTCTAGTTTATGCACTCGAGGTCGAGGTCGGGGACGTAGACGAGGAAAGATCAATTTAATTGTTGAATGGACTAGGCCAACCATCAACATTGGTGATGAAGACAGTTCTGAAGATGAAATAATGACAGCAAAGCAGAAAAGACCTCAGTACGAGATATCCCTAGAAGATATAGAAAAGAATGAATATGAAACAATGTATGATCAGATAAACCACTATGTTCCGATTCTCCCGCAAAAGGTCGAGAGTTTAGAGGTTAAGGAAGTTTGTAGTATTGGTTCAAAGCCAATCAAATTTTACAGTGCTTCTACCTCTACTGAGCTTGAAAAATATGTAAATTTGGATGTTGATTCTAATGAATTAATGGAAATGCCTACCTCTACTGAGCTTAAAAAACATGTAAATTTGGATGTTGATTCTAATGAATTAATGGAACAAAACATGTAAATTTGGATGTTGATTCTAATGAATTAATGAAATTGCCTTTTGGTTACTTCTCACCTTGTGTTCAGAAGTTAATTTCATGTAAATTTGGATGTTGATTCTAATGAATTAATGGAATTGCCTTTTGGTTACTTCTCGCCGTGTGTTCAAAAGTTAATTCAACAGGGACACTTTCCAAAATAAATGCCAAAAGATAAATTTCAAATTTTTAAAAAACTATGGAATGCTAAAAGTCAAACTCCCAATTCAAAAGAAGGTCTCGGATTTGGTACAGTTGGATCAGTCGATGATTCTGAATTTTGCATGGTTGTTACTAGTGAGTCAGAAGAGGATTGCCTCGATGTACAGGATGACTCTAATGATCAACCAATAGAAGATGCTCCCCCAGAGTTTGAGGAGGAAATTAAATCTATTGTTGTTGAATTAAAAGACATAAACCTCGAGACTGAAGAACAACCCTGACCTACATTTATAAGCACCCTACTCAGCGATGAAGAAACTTTAGAATTGGTCAAACTATTAACAGAATTCAAATATTTTTTTGCATGGAGCTACAATGAAATGTCAGGACTATCAGCAAAGGTTGCAGTCCATAAACTTGGGGTGGACAAGAATATAATCCCAGTAAAACATGTTCCTAGGAGAATGTGCCTTGAAATAGAACAACAAGTCATCGCCGAGGTAAAGAAATTGATAGACGCCAATTTTATTAAAGAAGAGCAATACCCCACGTGGTTAGCCAATATTGTACCTGTTAAGAAGAAAAATGGACAGATCCGCATTTGTGTCGACTTCAAGGATTTAAATAAAGCATGTCCAAAAGACGAGTTTCCACTACCTATACCAGAGATGATGGTGGATATCGCTTCAACACATGAAATTTTCTCCTTCATGGATGGATCATCGGGATACAACCAAATCAAGATGGCTCCCGAGGATGTAGCACTTACAGCTTTCAGAACACCGATTGGAATTTTCTGCTACACAGTGATGTCGTTCGGCCTAAAGAACACCGGAGCAACATATCAGCATGCAATGACAAAGATTTTTTACGACCTCATTCACAACCAAGTAGAATGTTATGTGGATGATTTGGTCATCAAAAGTAAACAAAAAATAGACCATTTATAAGTTTGAGGATTGTGTTTGAACGATTACGACGATATGACCTTAAAATGAATCCCTTAAAGTGTGCCTTTGGCGTTACCTCTGGAAAATTTCTAAGATTCATTGTCCGTCATCGGAGAATCAAGATCGACCCAGATAAGGTTAAAGCTATCTTGGAAAAGCCTCCCCCTAAAACCTTCAAACAGCTGCATTCCTTCCAGCGGAAGTTGGCATATCTGAGACGCTTTATTTCTAATCTCTCAGGTAGGTGTCAGCCTTTCTCAGCATTAATTAAAAAGGACGCCAAATTTATTTAGGAAGAGAAATGTCAGCGGACCTTTGAGGACGTTAAACAATATTTATTGAAATCTCCTATTTTGGCAGCCCCTATCCAAGGGAAACAGTTAATACTTTATACTGCGACTTTGGATGACTCTCTCGGAGCCCTCTTAGCACAAATTAATGACGAGGGTAAAGAAAATGCACTCTACTATTTAAGCCGTCGTCTAATATCGATGGAGATAAGGTATCCACCTATTGAGAAGCAATGTTTGGCGTTGATTTTCACCGCTCAAAAGCTTAGACATTACATGCTTTCTCATAAGATTACTCTAATCTCAAAAGTTATTCCATTATAATATTTGATGACCCGACCAACACTCTCCAGACGTTTAGCAAGGTGGTCAATGATCTTATTGCAATTTGATATAAATTTTGTTCCCCTTCGTGCTATCAAGGGACAAATACTAGCAGATTTTCTCATTGCAACCCACTGCCAGCTGGGTCCTCTCTCAACGACGAGTTACCAGACGAGCAAATACTACAAATGGAATTTTGTAGTGCGCAGCACTGGAAATGTACTTCGATGGCGCTTCGTCAGCCAGGAAAGACAAAGGATCAGACACGGTTATATCAGGCAAAGCAGGGATTGGTTTGATCTTTATTAAGCCTGATAAGGGTATGTTGAGGTTCTCATACTACCTGACAGAGCCGTGCACCAACAATGAAGCAGAATATAAAGCTTTAATCACCGGATTGGAATTAGAAATCTCAATGGATATAACAAACATTGCCATTTATGGTGACTCTCAACTTGTCATCCAGCAGGTCGCCAGACAATACAAATTTTGAAACCAAGGTTAACAGAATACCATCAGTACACGAAGAAGCTCCTAAAGCAGATTCTTGAGGTGACTTTCTACCGCATTCCTTGGGGAGATAATGCCCATGCCGACGCTCTAGCAAAACTTGCTAAGGAAATGACGTGTCTTCCTGAGGATTCCATCAAAGTCACGGTGCAAGGAAGACGAGTCTTGTCTCAAAATGACTTTGAAACTCTACGCAAGCTTGGAAAAAAAGAAACAATAAATACAGTTGTGGACATCAACGAAGATTAGCGCAAGCCATTAATAGAATATTTGCACACTGGAAAGCTGCCAGAAGACAAGACGCACCACATCACAAGAAGGGCCATGTCTTACACCCTGGTGGGAAATGTTCTCTACAGAAGATCATTCGACCAAATGTGGCTACAGTGTTTGAGCAGAGCCGAAGCACAGTATATTGTCAAAGAGGTACATGCCGGATTGTGTGGCGCTCACCAGTCAAGGCCAAAAATGAAAATGAAGATCAAAAGACTCGGGTATTATTGGCCAGCAATGATGTTGCATGGATACAGCCAAAAGATGTCACCAATGCCAAGTGCATGGGGTGGTCTTACACCAGCCTCCAAATGTGCTACACCCAACTGTTGTCTCGTGGCCATTCGAGTGTTGGGGCACGAATATAATGGGTCTGATAGACCCTCCATCTTCCAGAGGACATAGGTTTATACTTACCGCTACAGATTACTTCTCCAAATGGGCAGAGGCAGTACCGTTATGTGAGGTTACGACACAGCATGTCCTTCAATTTTCAAAAGTCAGGTTGTCTGCCATTTTGGAGTACCGCGAAGAATAATCTCTGATAATGGGACAGCTTTTAAAAGCACAAAGATCAACAATTTCGTAAGAAGACATGGGATAAATTGGAGATACTCTACAATTTACTATCCCAGAGCAAATGGTCTGGCTGAGGCTTTTAACAAGACACTGGTACAGATTTTGAAGAAAACACTGGATGAAAACAAAAGGGATTAGCACAACAAACTGTTAGAAGCCTTGTGGACCTACCGGACGACTTTCAGGACTCCCACTTGGTGTCCACCCTATATGCTCGTGTATGGAGCCGAGGCCGAGCTACCACTAGAAATCCAGACACCATCTCTCAGAGTCATCGTTGTCAACCAACTCACAACGGAAGAAAGTGCAAAACTCAGACTTTAAGAACTAAAGAGTCTCGAGGGAAAATGACTAGAAGCACAACAACATTTGGAGCTCTACCAGGCGAAGATGGTACAAGCCCATGACAAATTGGTCCGCCCAAGGACATTCAAAGTTGGTGACCTCGTGCTTGTGTTCAAAATACCTATTCTTGCACTCCGCAAAATAGGTGGAAAATTCAAGCCAACTTGGGAGGGACCATTTTTTGTTGAGAAGGTCTATACAGGAGGAGCCTACCAGTTAGTGGACTTCCGTGGTGAAAGACCCATGTTACCGATAAATGGACAAAACCTGAAAACCTATTACGCAAACTGATGCTGCTTAATGCCGCTTACCTCTGCTTTCTTTGAAACTTTGAAACTTTGATTATTTTAGGGTTATCTATGTGGCCAAATGTCTATGACCAGGTCCAAATTTTGTAATTAACCTCATATATAATGAAAAGTTTGAGAAAATTTTTTAACTTCACACGTTCTCTTTTCTACTTTTGAATTTAAATACTCTACTAAATTAGACGAAATTCACACATAAATGAATAATCCTCTTCACCAAAACAAACTAAAATTTTCTTTAATAAATACTTTGTTTTGTTCTTGTTCATGCCAAGCTTCGGCCCACTGACATTTTTCCTGTCGTCTGCAGAAAAAATGTCAGGACAGAGGCTGATCTTTGCCTTCTAGGAAGGCTGGAACCTTGCATTGAATGAAGAGATGGCGCCGCAAGGAGGTGTCATAGATTTCAACGTGGATTTCAACCAAGTTGATATGGACTAAGAGGGTCCTCTAATGGAAGTAGTCAGCAGTAAAGAAAAGGAGGGACTGCCTTCACTATTGAGGGTAACCACTCCAGACAATGTGTCACGCAAAGGTTAAAACGTGATAGCGGAACAAGATCCGATGGAGGGGGGCAGCCGTCTGCCCTCCATGGTAACTACTTCAGCAAGGGACTTGATAGCCACCGGTAATGAGCGATTACTGAATACTCCGCTCTGCAGGACGCAACGAAAAAATGCAAGCTGAAAGAAGCAGAAAGCCTTCCTGCGACAAGAACGCAAACGCCAGAGAGACGTGAACAATTTTCTTACCCCCATTCCTGAGGGACATATTTATGACCCAGATCTGAGAGAAAATTCTGCCATCCTGCCCACTGCAGATAAAGAGTCAGAATTCGTGACAGAATCAGAGCGCTCCCAGTTCCAGATATCTTATGTAAGGGTTGCCCAACATGCAACGTTGAGGTACCAGCAGGGACATCAGTCACGGGCGTGTTTGTAGAATGCTCGGATTGCAACTCTCTGCATCTACAGCATTTCAGTACATTAGAAGAATACACTTCAAGCACCAACGAGTCTCAGACTCCAGACTTCGCGACAAATGAACCATATGTCCCACTGGGGACAGATCAGCACGCACCATGGAGCCCAGGGTCATACATCCCATTAGAGGCTGAATCTCATATTCCATATCGACCAACACCAATTTGGGTTCCCACCGAGGCCCGAAGGAAGGAACGCCCGCAGCAACTGCCAACTCCTGGTATGGTAGAATACTACAAGATAAGCAGAGTAAATAAAAGAGAATTTAAGTTCTATGAAGAGGTTCAGGGAAAGTTCGTCAATATATTGGAAGGCCTGGAGCTTTACACCAAGGTTTTCTCTGAGACTAATGAAAAAAGTATTATGGACTGCATCTTCAATTTAAGAGACAGAGGCCAAGCAGGCCTTCTCATGGAGAGGACATATTCTGCGCCGAAGAAATGGATGAGGGGAAAGGGAAGAATCACCATCCAATGCGGCTGTTGCTACAGCTTCACGAACGACAGACACGGGAATCTGCCTAGGATCCTAAGATACGACCAAGTGGATTCGTTGCCACCAATGATAAAATGGATGATTAAGAGAATGGTCAAGAGAAATATTCTACCTGCTACTTGCATTCCCATATGAAGAAGGTGATTGCATTCTCCCACACATTAATCATCATGATTTTGTGAGGCCTTTCTGAAAGGTCTCGTTTGTGAGTAAAAGCAATATTTTATTTGGAAAAGAAATCAATATAGTCGGCCCTAGCGAATTCAGAGGAGCTGTGAAGATTCCTCTTCCAGTTGGTTCAGTACTTGTCCTGAAGGGCAATGGTGCAGACATTGCCAAGCACTGCATTCCAGGAGTGTGACGCCGTAGGGTGTCTGTGACCTTCCGCAGAATGGACGACAGTAAAATACCGTATGGATTCCAGCAGGACACAGAATTGGAGGAGTTATTTCCATATGAGCTATGATAAGGTTGTACCTCTAAATACATGCAAAAGGAACTCTTATCCTGGAGCATGACTTAGAAGGTCTGCTTGATCATGAGCTCAACATACCTGGTACAGAGGGTTCACTTTCTTTCTTTTAACAGCATGACATGTATCTGATTTTATTCAGTCTACGATGTATTCCCAACATGAGATGATTCTCAATGTATTTCGACATAGACTGCATAATGTACCTTTTGAGGTGTTAGCCTATGTCTGATTCATGGCATCTCTTTTGGAGCAAATTAATGGAAATTTCTTCTAAATTGTGCCTTTTTGTCAGTTGCCTCTTTGTGCGATGGATGAAAGTCGCGGACCATGCGATGGTTTAGAATTTTAATGAACAAAGAACGAAACAACAAATCTTCAACAATAAATAAAAAATAAATGAAAAATAATCACAAATGAGTAAATAACGAAAAAAAATTATTTTTAAAATGAACCAATTAAAATTAGAACTTTAAAAACATATTTAAAAAAAATTAAATATATAAAAATAACAAGAAAATAAAACAGACATGTTGAGTAGATTCTTCTATTTTTGGAATTTTCTACTCTTTGTGTGTGCAGCACGACCATCATTATCTACACTAACTCTCTGCACATCCCCGCAGTATTTGACATTCTGCACAAAAACTCACAAAGCTCTACAAGTCTTCTATAAAATCAACCTTTTCACATGATACACTTTTGCAAATTCAACACCCCAAGCCCTTTATAAATTTCAATCCTTACATCTTTGAATCAATATCTAAATTCTGATTCTTATCTTTCGAGGTCGATACCTAAATTTTGACTCTCTCCTTGGAATTGATACCTACATTTCAATTCTCTCATCTTCAAATTAATACTTACATTTCAATTCTCACATTGAAATTTGACTCTCTCCTTGGAATCAATACCTACATTTCAATTCTCTCATCTTCGAATTGATACTTACATTTCAATTCTCACATTTCGAGGTCGATACCTAAATTTTGACTCTCTCCTTGGAATTGATACCTACATTTCGATTCTCTCATCTTCAAATTGATACTTACATTTCAACTCTTACATTTTGAGGTCAATACCTAAATTTCGACTCTCTCCTTGGAATTGATACCTGCATTTCGATTCTCTCATCTTTGAATTGATACTTACATTTCAATTCTCACATTTCGAGGTCGATACCTAAATTTTGACTCGCTCCTTGGAATTGATACCTACATTTCAATTCTCTCATCTTTAAATTGACACTTACATTTCAATTCTCACATTTCGAGGGCGATACCTAAATTTCGACTCTCTCCTTGGAATTGATACCTACATTTCAATTCTCTCATCTTTGAATTGATACTTGCATTTCAATTCTCATATTTTGAGGTCGATACCTAAATTTTGACTCTCTCCTTGGAATCGATATCTACATTTCAATTCTCTCATCTTTGAATTGATACTTACATTTCAATTCTTATATTTCGAGGTCGATACCTAAATTTAGACTCTCTCCTTGAAATTGATACTTACATTTCAATTCTCTCATCTTCGAATTGATATACATTTCAATTCTCATTTTCACATTTCTGATTCATTACATTTGAGGTCGGTCATTACATTTCGGCACTCTTTTTTTAGAATTGACATATATTTCAATTCTCAGTCCTACATTTCTGATTCGCTACATTCGAGATCAGTCCTTACATTCCGACTCTCTCTGTTTTTGAATTGATATCTAAATTTCAATTCCCACCTTGGGGTCAACACTTGCATACTGGTTCTCATCCTCTAGAAATTTCTAAAATTTCATAACTCAAAGTCCACTCTCCAATCCCCAGCGAGAGTCCCTACTTCCTGATTTCAATCAGACACAGGCCTGCTAATTCCTCAGCAGAAACAAATCACATGCACGACCCTACACATATTTTTGGGTATGTTGACTTAGAAGTTTGTATCGGTTTTTTTCGATCTCATCGGTCAATGCCAATACGCGCGGTGTGCCTACCCAGCACACCACACCTAATTGGGGTCCATTTGATTGACCTCACTTTTGGTTGAGGTTCAGTTTTTCCTCTTTAGTAGCCTAAGGTCTAGCCATAGTGACCTCATTTTTGGTTGAGGTTTAGTTTTTCCTCTTTAGTAGCCTAAGGTCTAGCCATAGGATTGGTTGAGGTGTGTGCTTGCCCAACACACCCCACCTATTGGGGGTCCATTTATTGACCTCACTTTTGGTTGAGGTCTAGTTTTTTCCTCTTTAGTAGCCTAAGGTCTAGCCATAGGACTTTCCTATTGACTATTCTTATAAAACTAGAAAAGGCACCCTCACCTTTAGAAATCTCAAACTCTTCTCTACTCAACTTGAAGTTTCACATGTTGGTCTCAACCTCTAAATACTTAGTAGGTGGGGTCACTATGGGGGAAACTCAAGATGAGTCACCCTTAGGACTGTTGAACCTTAAGGTTGACCCTAGGTGTTGGTCTGGAGCTAATTCACTCACTACACTCATCTACACTCACAATCACTCACAACCCTAAACTCAAATTTCTAGCCTAGATCCCTTGATCTTTTTGTGATACTCATGTAGATGATCCCCAAAACCTACCAGCCCTAGGGTTATGGTTTTGCTATAACCACTATGTAGAGGACCCAAAATGGGGTTTCCACTGGTCCATGGCTTGTTGGTGCTGGTTCGTACCTCAACTCTACCAAAATACCCATCTTGGTATTTTACCCCTAAAACACCCCAAATTACCAAAATACCCCTCCTTAGCCCAAAATTCTAAAAATTCAAAAATTCCCAAAAAAATTCAATAACTCCCAAATATTCCTAATTTCATTTTTTTGCAACTACCAAATGACCCAATTTGGCCAATTTGACCATCTTTAACCAAAACCCCCAAATTTGCCTTTAAGGGCCCAAATTTCCCCAAATTCAACCCAAATGTCCATCAATTTGACCTCAATTAACCCAATTCCAATCCTAAACTCAAATTAACTTTTGAGATGGGTAAGCTAAACCAAATCCAAGCTTAATTGGCCCATTATTTGAGCCCAATTTTGATTTAAGTCAAACCCCAATTTTGACCATATGACCTAATCTCACCAAATTGAACTCATAACCTAGTCAATTGGCCCCAATTAATATTGAAAAATTTTCATAACATTCCTACACATCAAAATCAACCATCAATTGGCCTTGACAAAGCCTCAAATCCATTTGATTTTGGTCTAAATCCAAAATTCCCAAATTTAGCCCCAAATTGGCTAAGTCCCCAAATTTCACCCAATTGATTGGCTTAACCCCCAAATTGACATCCAATTCATGTTGAAAAATCTTCACGAGGTCCCTATTGACCATTTAAAATAATCAATTTTAACTTAGACCAAGGCTAACCCAAGCCTAGCCCAAAATAACCAAATTGATTTAAATCAAAATTCCCTCAAATTGACCCTTCAATTGAACTCAAAACCACTTCCATTATTCACCAAAGTTGTTCCTTATGATCATCTACACCAAATGCAACATTTATTTGGGCTAATTTACATGGTTAACCTAGCCCAAACCCAAGACTTGGTCATTTGCACCCATTTGGACTCATACATTAAATGTGACCCAACCACCCTAAAGTCACCAAATTAACTCCACCACAGCTATTAGTTGGACCTAGTGACCAGTCCAAAGACCATGAAACCACCTAAATTAAGCCATGGACCAAAGGTCCCCAAATCCAGGGATATTATTTCCAAAAATGCATGTGTTTAAGATATCCTTACCAAAATTAGGTATTATTGCACTAAATTGTTGTGGCATATTCCCCTAGGTTCCCTGAGCTCCTAGCCACCTCCCCCTAGTCGGTCGGCCAACCTAGTGGCCGAAAAAGCTCAAAACCAAGAGCCACCCCCATGGAGCTTCACCCAGATCAATCCTAAAGGCCAGCTCATCCAAATCAAACTATGGAGCTCCTCTGCCCTCCACCTAAGCACCACATTACACCCCTAATTGGCCATGAAAACCACCATAACCCCATTTTTATAAAAGGCCACCTCCATGGCTGTTAAACTAAGTGCTGAAATTTCCTTAGTGAGACCTCTCCAAACTTCACACAGTGCTTCCCTAAGATCCCTTCAGTGCATTCCAACCATTTTCCCTCACCAATTCCCATTGCCGGAGCTCAATTTTGAGCTTGGAACCTTGCCGGAAACTAGGACAGAACCCAATACAACTCCATAGTCCACCCAAACTTAAATTAACTCTACCTACACCTTCACAACAGTGAAAGAAGCCAAAGCCCCATAAAATCCCCCTTCCACAGAGCCTCTACCATAGCTCTAGACCAACACCAAAATCTGGCCGTGATCGAATTCATACCTAGGCCTTACACCAGGACCAGGGACTCAATCCCTAGCCTCTTTGAATCATAACGAGTGTGTCAAGACCCTCTGATCAAAGCTTCACTTCTCAGAGCAAAGGTATAAAGCCTCACCTCATCCTGAGCCTATTTTGATTCTCCATTTAATTAGACTTAACTTAATTGCATGATTACCATATGGATGTGTTCGTTTCACTTAGACGAGTCCATAGGACCAAACCTGAGGTGATTTGGTTGAGTATAAGCTGAGATCTTAGGGTTTTAGTGTGGACGGTCACAGGATCATTCTATCGGGGACGATGATGGGGAGTCGTTTGATCGAGCGTGTATCAAATGGACGAAGGAGATCGAGCCGGATAGCGCTTCAGGGCATAAATAGCGGGTTGAGTCAACAGCTACGTGGACAGCGGTGTCCAACCAGAGCGCGCCACGCATGTCTTTGGAGTCATCGTAGGTTGAGGTGGCACATGTGGTTTAAATAGAAAAATAGGCCTTTTTTAGTTTATTTAAATACCCCTAACTTAGAAAATCCATAACTTTGTGTAGAAAAATCACATAAATAAAATAAAAATAGCCTCTTGCTCAGTGAACAGAGGAGAATAATGTGAAATAAACTTCAAGTCTATTAGATGCATAAAATATTTTGAATTAATTAAATATTGTTTGAGATCATTTGATTCCCCATGCATATTGATACATCACATTTGCTTGAAATTTTGGCATGTTGCAGCCTCTATCAAGGGAAACATCCTCTTATTTTTTCAAAGTCAGAGAATCTCCTATACAGAGATCCATATTTTTCAAGTTCTAGCACATTATTTATCATGGAAATTATCATATTGATTAGAAAATTCTAAGAAAATTTTGGAAGGTCCACCATGACCAGGGAAGCTTTTGGAAATAATGCTATGGGTCAAGTCATTTAAAATGTACTTAAATTGTACAAACACTAAATAACTAAAATAATTAATTTTGGAAAAAATAAACGTCATTTAAAACATCCTTAAATTTTCCAAATACTAAATCACTATGATAATTAATTTTGGAAATCACAAACATTTAAATGACTTGCTTTTTTATCTCCACTGTGATTTATGATCCAGAGAACTCATCATAAAAGTTTCAAAATATTTTGAGTTAATTTGATAACTTAAATTGATTTTTAATTCATTGTGATTTATGATCCAGAGAACTCATCATAAAAGTTTCAAAATATTTTGAGTTCATTCAATATACTAAATCACTAAGATAATTAATTTTGAAAAAATATAAACATTTAAATGACTTGATTTTTTATCTCCGAGAGAACTCACTATAAAAATTTCAAAATATTTTGAGTTCATTTGATAACTTAAGTTGATTTTAAAAGATAAATATCACTTTTGACACTTAAATGATTTTTAAAAATCAAAATAAAACTAAAAAAATTATGAAACTTAGTTTTTTGAGTTCTTTGTGATCAAGGATATTTTATAAAAATAAAATAATATTTAGAATAAAAACTTGATTTTTAACCTAATTTAAACATTTAAAATAACTAAAAATTCATAAAAAACACAAAAATAATAAAATTCATGGAAATATTCTAAATTATTTCCTAATCACTTAGGAACAATTAGAATATTTTTTCCTAATTTTCTAAATAAAGATAATTAAAAATAATTTTTAAAGGCTAAAAAATGAGTTTACACTAAAATAATTCTAATAAATCAAATAAAAATCAGAAAAATATAAAATTTTGAATTTCAAAGCTTAAAAATAATTTTTAAAGGCTAAAAATGAGTTTTCACTAAAATAATTCCTATAAATCAAAGAAAAATTAGAAAAATATGAAATTTGTTCCTCTAGGTTTTCTAACCTCATAAAGATTTTTCAAAAATACAAAACTTAATTTTCATCATTTAAAATATTTTATTTTTATTAAATAACCTAAAACTTAAAATAATTCTGATAAATCACAAAGAATTCAAAAAAACGTGAAATTTGGTCCAACGACTTCTCTAGTTTAGGTCTACCTCCAGTAAAAATTTCATAAGATTAAAACTTAACTTAGTCATGTTAGGAATTTTCTTTGAAATATCCTATTTTTGCATGGAAATAACTATATAAAATAAACTAAATTCTTAAAAATCACATTTTCTCCTCTGATGTCCTAATTGACCCATGAATGAAGTAGGATAAAAATTTCAAAGTCATTTGAATTGAATTTGACAAATTATGAAGTGTTAAAGCCTTTGGGGAAAATGTGTAATTTTGGAAATTTAGCCTTAATTAATATTTAGGCTTAAGTCAAGGAGAGAAATGGGCAACCTCTGATCTTAATCAATTTATTTGATATTTGGGACACAAGGGGTTAATTGGTAGAAACCAATCTCACTTTCTTAATTAAGTTAATAAATTTTTGAATTTTTAAAATTTGGAAGTTTATTAAAATTAAATGATCATGGACTTAGGAGTATGACTTTTTAAGTCAATAATTAATCAATTTAATACCCTTATCTTGATTTTCAAATAAAACCCAAATCATGAATAATGACCACTTAAAGCTTAACCTTTTCAAAATAAATTAAGGCACTCACCTAGGTCTTAAGGGCTTAGTGGTGACTTAGGCTAAATCAAAATTAACTAAATGACTCACCTAGGTCTTAAGGGCTTAGTGGTGACTTAGGCTAAATCAAAAATTGATTAAACAAGAATCCAAATCATGAATCACGAACACCTAAAGTTTAACCCTTTTCAAAATTAATTAAGACACTCACCTAGGTCTTAAGGGCTTAGTGGTGACTTAGGCCAAATCAAAATTGACTAAATGAGGATTAGGGCTAGGCGTTAAGGGCTTAGTGGTGACTTAAGCTAAATCAAAATTGACTAAATGAGGATTAGAGAAATAAACATAACATAATCAAACATCCTTGAAACACCACTAAGCATAATTAAAAAATTAGCTAAGTGTTCAGGTTACACCAACTTGCCCTTTAAGGAAATTTACTCACATAATTTTCAAATTAAATGATAAATGATAATTACCCTTTTTTAGGGATAATTAAGACATCAATGTTCACTGAGCATTAGAAGTATTTACAGGATGAACCATTAAGCAACATAATAGGTTTAAATGGACTCAAGGCTTTTCACCAGTTGGTGAGAGGGAGGCATGGACCTGCTTCCTCCTCCTAACTTGTAGGATACCTCAGAGG
>JXCR01129039.1:6448-24665 GCA_002079205.1 Phalaenopsis hybrid cultivar | reverse complement strand
TTGATATATATATATATATATATATATATATATATATATATAAATGATCTTCTCACAGATATAAATTAAAATTTTTCTTAATAAATACTTTGTTTTGTTCTTGTTCCTGCTAAATTTCAGCGCGCTGATGTTTTTCCTATCATCTGCAGAAAAAATGTGAGGACGAAAGCTGATTTTTGCTTTCAAGGATGATTGCACTTAACAAGGAAAGGGCATCGTAGCGTGGTATAATAGACTTCAACGCGGACTTTGGTAAAGTCGACGTAGACTATGAGGGTCCCTTGATGGACGTGGTCAGCTTTGGAGAGAAAGAGGGGTTACCGTCACTGTTAATGATCGACACCAAGGAGGATTCCTCACTGAAAGGGAAGAAAGTGATAAGCAGCAAGATCCGATAAAGGGGACTGGTCGTCTGTCATCTATGATAACTACATCGACCAGAGGTCTAGTAACTGTTGATGACGAGAGACTGCCAGATGCACCGTTACAAAGGACGCAACGAAGAAATGCCAATCGTCGAAAACACAGAGCATTCCTACGTGAAGAAAGAAGACGTTAGAAGGAGGCGGAAAACTTACTTACCCAAATTCATGAGGGGAAATCTATGAACCTTGCATGAGAGAGACTTCCTCTAGCTTGCCTTCCATAGATGATGAGTCCGAGTTCACTACAAAGCTGATGCTACCAAAAGTTTCAGATGATCTTTGTGCAGGTTGCCCAACGTGCAACGCCGAGATTCCCACACGGATACTTGTTATAGAGGCATTTTTGGAATGCCCAAACTGCGACGTCCTCCACCTAGAGCGTTACAACACTCTGGAGGAATAAACGTCCACCGATAATGATTTCAGATCACTGATCACTCAATAGGGGAATCATATATTCCGCTGAATCCAGAGACAACACAAGCATGGATTTCTGCTAAGATTGAAATGAGAGAGCACCCTCGACATCCGCCTGTTGGACGACCCTTGCCTAGAAGGAAAGCAAAAGGAAAAAAAAAAGAAAAAGAAAAATGCTTACCGTGGAGAGAAGAATTCGGCCAAATGGGGGATAAGAGTTCTTGATTGGGCCGAAGTAGGAAGGAGTGACTAGGGTAGAGGAGCGGCTGGGGCCGAAGGAGGGAGGAGCGTGATAGCTAATTCAAGGGCATTCGAGTAATTAAGGAGCGAACGAACGACCCTGCAGGGATCATCCCTCGGGCCGCGTCTTTAAGTAAACAGAAACGTGATTTTGCGAGAAGTTAAAAAAACGCGCAAACCAAACAGAACGACTGTGTTTTCAAAACTTTGCCTACAGTTATAAGCTGCCCTAAACAGACCGTTAGGCGAGATCGAATCTGTGACCCCAAAAGACTTATGCTAGGTTGTACTACCAAAGAATCGTGGGGAGCGACACTCCTCTACACACACACACACACATTCATTTAAAAATTAGAATATTATATAACTAAATAGAAAAATTAAGATTTTGAAAATAATACANGTTGACTTAGGACTTTGTATTGGTCTTATATATATATATATAAAGAATCTTCTCACCGATACAAACTAAAATTTCACCTAATAAACACTTTGTTTTGTTGTTGTACCCGCTAAATTTCAGCTCACTGATGTTTTTTTTTGTCGTCTGTAGAGAAAATGTCATGGCAGAGGCTGATTTTTGCTTTTAAAGATGGTTGGAACCTTGCACTTAACAAGGAAAGGGCACCGCAGGGTGGCAACATAAACTCAACTTGGACTTCAGTCAAGTTGACATAGACTATGAGGGCCCCCTAATGGATGTGGTCAGCTGTCGAGAAAAAAAGGGGCTACAATCGCTGTTAAAGATTGGCGCAGGGATAATTCCTCACTGAAGGGGAAAAATGTGATAGTACAGCAATATTCAATGGAGGGTACTAGTCGCCTGCCGTCTATGATAACTGCGCCGACCGTTAGTCACTGTCAATGATGAAAAATTGCCAGATGCACTGCTACGAAGAACTCAACGCAGAAAAACCAACTGCTGAAAACATAGAGCCTTCCTACGCAAAGAAAGAAGACGCTAGAAGAAGGCAGAGAATTTGCTTACCCCTATCCCTGAGGGGAAAATCTACAATCCAGACATGAGAGAGACCTCTTCCAGCTTGTCTGCCACAGAAGATGAGTCTGAGTTTGCTCCAGAGCCAGAGACACCATGAGTTTTAGATGCTCTTTGTACGGGTTGCCTAACATGCAACGCCAAGATTCCTGCACAGACACCAGCTATAGGAGCATTTATGGAATGCTCGGATTGTAACATTCTCCATCTAGAATGTTACAGTAGTTTGGAGGAGTACACGTCCACTGAGGATGGATTTTCAAGCACTAATCACCTAATGGGAGAGCCATATATCCCGTTAGATGCAGAGTCATATATTGCGTTGGAGACAGAGACAACACCAGCTTGGATTCCTGCTGATATTGAAATGAGGGAGTACCCTCCACTGTTGTCGATCGTTAGCACGGCAGAATACTATAAAATGAGTAAATTGAACAAAAGGGAGTTTGAATTCTATGAAGAAGTTCAAGAAAGATTCATCAATATACTAGAAGGCTTAGAGTTGTACAATAGGGTCTTCTCCAAAAGCGATGAAAGAAGTATTCTTGACTGCATCTTTGATCTGAGAGACAGAGGTCGAGCAGGCCTTTTGATAGAAAGAACCTATTCTTAGCCACAAAAATGGATGTGTGGGAAGGGCAGGATCACTATACAATATGGTTATTGTTACAACTTCACCAAGGACAGACAAGGGAATCCCCCGGGGATTCTGAGACACGATGAGGTAGATCCGCTACCTTCCATGATAAAATGGATGATCAAGAGAATGGTCTGATGGAGCATACTTCCACCTGATTGCATTCCTAACAGCTACATCATCACCATCTATGATGAGGGCGATTGCATTCACTCCGTATATAGATCATCATGATTTTGTGAAGCCTTTCTGCACTGTCTCTTTCATGAGCAAGAACAATATTCTATTTGGAAAAGAAATTGATATCATTGGCCATGGCGAGTTCAGATGGTCCATGGAGATTCCATTACCAGTGGGTTAAGTGCTTGTTCTTAAAAGAAAAGGAGCATACATTGCCAAACGCTGCATTTCAGGGGTACAACACCGTAGGGTGTCCGTGACTTTCCGAAGAAAGGATGATGATAAAATGTCATACGGATTTTGATCAGACCCGGAGTTAGAAGAACTACTGCCATACGAGCCTTAAGATGGTTGCACCTCTAAGTACATGCAAAGGGAACTCTTGTATTGGAGCGTGGCTTAGTAGGTCAGCTCAATCGGGAGCTCATCCCACCAGAGACGGACACACAGAGGATACCATTTTCTACTTCATTTCAACGCAGCAGATATGATGATATATGTAACGGATATGCTCAGTTTCTGATATGTACTTAGTATGAGATATTTTCAGATGTAATTTGATGCGATCAACATGTTGTACCTTTTGAGGCTTCAGCCTGTACTTAATCTGTAACACCTGTTGAAGCGAATTAATGAAATCTCTTTCAAAAGTTTTGTCTTTTTGCTCAATTGCCCTTTGTGCGATGGATGAAAGCCACAGAACCATACATTGGTTTGGGACTACAATGAACAAAGAACAAAATAATAAAAAACTTGATAATAATAAAATTTAAATAAAATTCTCTCTTTTGAAAGAAACCAACCAACATTTTTTTAATATAATAATATATATATTCTGATAAATAAAGATGATAAAAATTACAAGAAAAGAAAATAAATCTCTTGAGTTTATTCTCTTGATTTCCAGGTCTCCTACTCTTTGCTTGCGTAGCTCGACTGTCATCGTTTGCAGTAATTCTCCTCACAATCCCCGTGGAATTTCACATTCTGCATAAAATCTCACAAGGTTTCACAAATCTTTCTCACCAATACCTATCTTCACATGATACATATTTATGGACTCAACACCACAAACTTTCTGTACTACATTTCTGTTCTGGAGCCTAGTACAGAGACACTAACCTCCTTTCCACCGTCTCATGGGTTGGATTTAAGTCACAGAGCTTTCCTTCCTAATGTGACTCAACCTTCTGAGATTGGTATAAGCACCCCTTGAAGGGGACCATGGCATCCAATTCTCTACACATATTTTTGCAATAGGAGTAAGACTCCCCTAAATGGAATACCGCATTCTATTCTCAACCTTCAGAGATTGATGTAAGAACCCCTTGAATGGGACCACAACATCCAATTCTCTACACATATCTTCGAGATAAGAGTAAGACTCCCCTGAATGGAATATCACATCCTATTCTAAACATTCTAAGATTGGTGTAAGACCCCATTGAATGGGACCACTACATCCAATTCTCTACACATATCTTCAAGATATGAGTAAGACTCCCCTGAATGTAACATCACATCCTATTCTCAACCTTCTGAGATTGGTGTAAGACCCCCTTGAATGGGACCACGACATCCAATTCTCTACACATATCTTAGAGATAGGAGTAAAACTCCCCTGAATGAAACATCACATCCTATGCTCAACCTTTTGAGATTGGTATAAGACCCCCTTGAATGGGACCACGACATCCAATTCTCTACATATATCTTTGAGATAGGAGTAAGACTCCCTTGAATGGAACATCGCATCCTATTCTCAACCTTCTGAGATTTGTATAAGACCCCCTTGAATGGGACCATGACATCCACTTCTCTACACATATCTTTAGGACAGGTGTAAGACCCCCTTGGCTGGGAACACTACATCCAATTCTCTACACATATCTTTGAAATAGGAGTAAGACTCCCTTGAATGGAACATCACATCCTATTCTCAACCTTTTGAGATTGGTATAAGACCCCCTTGAATGGGACCACGACATCCAATTCTCTACACATATCTTCAAGATAGGAGTAACACTCCCCTGAATGAAACATCACATCCTATTCTCAACCTTCTGAGATTTGTATAAGACCCCCTTGAATGGGACCACGACATCCAATTCTCTACACATATCTTCGGGACAGATGTAAGACCCCCTTGAATGGGACCACGACATCCAATTCTCTACACATATCTTTGAGATAGAAGTAAGGCTCCCCTGAATGGAATATCATATCCTATTCTCAACCTTCTAAGATTGGTGTAAGACCCCCTTGAATGGGACCACAACATCCAATTCTCTACACATATGTTCAAGATAGAAGTAAGACTCCCCTAAATGGAACATCGCATCCTATTCTCAACCTTCTAAAAACGGTGTAAGTCCCCCTTGAATGGGACCACGACATCCAATTCTCTACACATATCTTTGAGATAGGAGTAAGACTCCCATGAATGGAACATCGCATCCTATTCTCAACCTTTTGAGATTGGCATAAGATCACCTTGAATGGGACCACGACATCCAATTCTCTACACATATCTTTGAGCCCCTGAATGGAACATCACATCCTATTCTCAACCTTCTGAGATTGGTATAAGACCCCCTTGAATGGGACCACGACATCCAATTCTCTACACATATCTTCGGGAAAGGTGTAAGACCCCCTTAAAAGGGACCACGACATCCAATTCTCTACACATATCTTTGAGATAGGAATAAGACTCCCCTGAATGGAACATCGCATCTTATTCTCAACCTTCTGAGATTGGTATAAGACCTCTTTGAATGGGACCACGACATCCAATTCTCTACACATATCTTCGAGATAGGAGTAAGACTTCCCTGAATGGAACATCGTATCCTATTCTCAACCTTTTGAGTTTCGTATAAGCCCCCCTTGAATGGGACCACAACATCCAATTCTCTACACACATCCTCGAGATTGGAGTAAGACCCCCTTTAATGAAACACGACATCTTACTCTCAATCTTTAAGGTCGGTACCTAAGTTTCGACTCTCTTTTCGGGATTGATACCTAAATTTCAATTCCTATCTCGGGATTCAAACCACGGGATTTAAACCAAAGGGGGTCTTACCCCATTCTCAAGGATATGTGTAGAGAATTAGATGTCGTGGTCCCATTCAAGGGGATCGGCACCTAAATACTAATTTTCATCCTCAATTGACACATGAAGCTTGATAATTTGAAACCTACTCTGTGGTCCCTAGCGAGAGTTCATACTTCTTGATTTCAATCAGATATGCACTTGTTAGTTCTCCAGTGGGAACAACTAGCACTCAAATTCTACACTCCTTCTATGTCTGTTGACTTAGGACTTTGTATTGGTCTTGTTGATCTCGTCGGTCAATGCCAATACTCGCAGTGTGCTTGCCCAGCACACCACACCTATTGAGGGTCCATTTGTTGACCTCACTTTTGGTTGAGGCTTAGTTTTCCCTCTTTAGTTGCCCAAGGTCTAGCCGTAGGACTTTCTTGTTAAATATTCTTAGAAAACTAGAAAAGGAACCCTCACAATTAGAAATTCTAAACTCTTTTTTGCTCAACTTGAAGTTCCACATATTGGTCATAACCTCTTCTTTGCTCAACTTGAAGTTCCACATATTGGTCCTAACCTCTAGCACTTAGTAGATGAGGTCAGTATGGAGGATCTCAAGGAGAGTTCCCATAGGACTGCTTGACCTTAGGGTTAACCCTAGGTGTTAGTTTGGAGTTAGTTCACTCACTTACACTTACTTTCACCCACAATCACTCACAAACCCTGAACCCAAATTGATCTCTTGATCTTTTGGGAAACTCATGTAGATGGTCCCCTAAACCCACTAGCCCTAGGCTAGGGTTTAGCTAAGACCAATACATAGAGGACTCAAATAAGGATTTCATTGGTTCCTGGCTCATGTAAGGTGGTTGGCACCCTAATTCAACAAAAATTTCCAACTTGACATTTTGCCCCTAAATCCACCCAAATTACCTAAATGAACTTGGAACCATAAATTTGGTCATAATTCTCAAATTCACCCAAAATACCCAAATTGGTTCAAAAATCATTTCAAACAATTTGAAAATACCCAAATTGCCCAAAACCACCCAAAATTACCAAAATACCCCCAAATTTGCAAAAATTACAAAAATTTCATTAACACCCCCAACTTTACCAAAACATCCAAAATCACTTCAAATGTCTCCGAAAGCAATTTGAACCCTTTAATTGAACTCAATTAGCCTAGTTTGACCATTTTTACCAAAACCCCAAAATTATCTTTAAAGGCCCAATTTCCCCAAATTCACCTCAAATGTCCATCAATTTGGCCCCAATTCCCCTCAATTTCAATCCTTAACTCAAATTCACCTTTCACATGACAAATATAAACCAAATCCAAGCCTAATTGGCCCATACTTTTAGCTCAATTTTGATCTATGTCAAACCCCAATTTTGATCCTATGACTTAATGTTACCTAATTGAACCCCATAACCTACTTGATTTGCCCTAATTTGAATCCTAAACTCTTCATAACAATCCTACACATTAAGTTTGACCCACAATTGGTCCTGGTAAATCCTCAATTGCACTAAGTTTTAATCCAAGTCCAAAAATCCCCAAATTTACCCCAAATTGGCTATGTCCCCAAATTCTACTAAATTGAATACCCTAACCCCAAAATTGGCACCCAATTTATATTGAAAACTCTTCATAAAATTCCTATGGACCATTTCCAACCATCAATTTGTACTTAGCCCAACCTAGACACAAGTCTAGTCCAACATGTCCAAATTGACCAAAATCCCAAAATCCTTCAAATTAAGCTTTCAATTGAACTCAAAATCAATTCAGTCCTTCACCAAAAATCTTCATAACAACCGTCTACACAATTTTGATCAATCAATTGGGCTCATAGTCATGGCTAGGCTAACCCAAACCCAACCTTTTACCATTTTGACCCAAATTGAACCAATGCACCAAAATTGACCTAACCATGTCAAATTGATCAAGGCAAGACTTCTACAGCCAACATTTTGATCCTAATGACCAAGCTAGACTCAATTAACCCACCCTAGATGAGCCATGGACCAAAGTTCCCCTCAACCAAGGGATTTATTTCCTAAATTGTTTAAGCCAAAGATATCTTGGCCAAAACCTGTCACCAGCCCAAATTAATTGTTGTGACAGATTCTTCTGAGGTTCCTGAGCCACCTAAGCATCTACCTTCCCATGGCCAGCCACCCTAATCACCGGAGGAGCCAAAATCGAGACCCCCCATGCTTAAGTTCAAACCCAATTTCACCCATCCAATGTGTCTAGCTTTGATTGGTGTTTAGCATCTTGAAGCCCTCCACCTAGGCTCCACATTGCACTTAAATGAAGGCCATGTCAGCCACCCTAAGTTGTTTTACTTAAACCCCTCTTCCATAGCTAAAAAGGGACCAAAAAAATTTTATGAAGGGAACCCTGCTAAAACTGTTTCTCAGGCTCCTTCAAGAATGGATCATAGAATGGAAAACATGGAGGTCAGAAATGCTCACACTGATGATTTGATAAGACAAAAATTTGAATGTGATGCTGCTTATGATGATGCAATGGTTAGATATATGAAGGGTGATCACTCAGTTTAGTTTCCTACTCACCCTGTCTTTACTCCATATCAGTAGAAAAATTTGAATTTGGAAGAAGAAGAAAAAGAAGACGATGAATAGTGATATGTTAGTTTGATCGTTTATTTTAGTTTATGTTTGATTGTACTTTATCTTATTGTTTGTTTTGTTATATTGTTGAGACTGTTTGTTGTTAGATAGTGAGACTCTGTTTTATTTTAGATATTAAGTTGTGAACTGTAGAATTATAAAACTATTTGTTATTTAAAATTTAGTTTAGTTCTATTGTGGGTTGTTATTATTTTGTTAAATGTATTGTAATTAACTCTTTCTCAGCAGATTTTATATGTATTATGTGTCATTTAATGTCTTAAGTCTTGTATCTTTTCATATTAGCACCTGCAATATTTCAAAATTAAGTTTCAAAATCAGAACCTTCAACAGATAAGTCTTTTCTTTATGTATTTAATGTTTTATTTCACCCTTTATTTTTCATTTCTTCATGCAAAATCTTTTAAAAATTTAAGTTTGGGGGGGAAAGAAAAATTCTTTTTTAAAGAAAGAAACTTAATTTTATTTGTCCTCACTTAGCTATATTTTCATAATTTTTAAATTTAACATGACCTTTGGTATGAGGGGTTAACTTTAGATAACTATATCTATGTTTCTAAATATATTGTATACTTAAGTAAAAATTTTCAATAATAAAGGTTAATTTTAGAGAGTAAGAAATTTAGTATAGGAGAATAAGACTCTGTTGTTCTATTTTAAGTAAAGAAATTTATATTTTTAAAGTATTAAAAATCTTAAAGATTCATGTAAGAAGAAAAGAATTAAACTTTATGAAATCTGTAAGCTAATATAAATTTGTTAAGTGAAGAAATGTGAAAAGTTTTTGACTTTAAGAAGAGGATAGTGAAGTTCAAAATCATTAAAGGCTATCCAGATATAGTAATCCTCACATAAAAAAAAAGAGAGAAAAGAAAAGAAAAGAAAAGAAAATAGATTGAAAAGGATCCTGAAAAGAAAATAAAAGAAAAAGATAATATGGGGAGAAGCTTGAGGAAATGCCTAATTAAAAATTGGCTTCACTTAAATCAACTTAAAGAAGAAGGCTTAGCTACATTTTCTAAACTTATATTTGAGTATTAACTTATTTAATAGTAAAGTTTCATGAAGTTCTTTTTCATATGAATACTCTAAGTGACTTTAATATGACAATTTACAATTTTTCTAAAAAAAATAGAGAAGTAGAAATCTTAGACTTGATTGCTAAATATTCTTATACCTTTGATATTAACTGAAGTTATTTTGAATTTTTCTTATGTTATGTTATTGTATTTAGTGGACTAAAATATGGAAATCTAGAAGTTAAATTCTTTACCATAAGTCATATTTTTAATAGTATAAGGAGTTACTTGAGGACAAGTAACATGTAAGTTTGGGGGATTTTGATACACCAAAAATATATTCATTTTTAGACCCATATTTTAGACTCACTTTTGGTGATATTGCACTTTAATGGAAGGTCTTTTTAATTTTTTCTTGCAGGTTGTTAAATTTTAGGACTTAGAGAAAAAGGGAAGCAAAAAAGATGAAATTTGGAGAAAAAATGGAGAAGTTAAAAATTTGTTCAGTGCCGACAGTGCCAGACTGGGCACCGACGGTGTAGTTTGATAGAGAAGAGGGAATTAAATTACAGACCACTTGCGCCAGTGTCGGTTCAGACCCTGTTTCTAGAAGATTCGACAAATTTGGATTCTTTTTTAAGAGTTTTTGGATGCACCTATTGGAGAACTGACTCTAGGCTCTATTTGGAGCCAAAATTGATTAGAAAATGCACTCCTTTTCACCATTCCTCACCACCATTCATTCTCTTACATACCATACACTTTTTCATCCTCATTCCACCACCTTTTTGGAGTCTATTAGTGATTTTTCTTTAAGAATTTAGAGTTTTTGTGTAGAGATTAAGTGTGAATCTTTCTTTAAGAGTGTTGGAGAAGGAGAAAAGTGAGAGATTTCTTCTTCCCACATTTCCTAGGAAAAACTACAAGGGATTTGCTTTTAGAAAGAGTTTAAGATAAGTGTTGTTTGTTTATTATCGTTGTATGAATTCTCTTTTATATATGAAATTTATGAAGGGAAGTGGGAGCCAGTATCCTCCTAGCCTAGCCACGGATTTAGGGACTAAACCTGGGATTAGCCAATGATTTTCTATAAGACTGTATCAGGATAGAGAATTAAAACTTCTCCTATTTGGCACAATACATTTTAAAATTATTTATCTCATCTCATTTTACCCAAAATCTCATTGTAGTGGGAAAGATGTTTTTTTATATAAGAAATCTTCATCACATAAACAATGTTTATTAGTTTAGTAGTTACTAATTAAACTTTGCATTCTAGTTTTGCTAGAAGTTAAATAATTTAGTTTTGTTACATCTTACACATTCACAATTAGTGAGAGTAATTCCATTTGATTTTTGTGAAATTTATAGTTAATTTATCATTTCAAATTTAAATCGTTCCCGTGGGATCGATATTTGGGGCTTAAATAGAAAGTCCTTTATTACTTGATAATGATACGTATACTTGCATAGAATCCCAACATTAATTGCTTAAATTTTTTATTTATAAAAGATTGCATGCTTTTGGCACCGTTGCATAGCGGAGTCAACTTTATATATTTTACACAACTATATTATATTTCACATCGGGATCACCAGTCAGGGCCAAAAATAAAGATAATGATCAAGAGCTCAGATGTTATTGGTCGGCAATGATGTCCGATTGCATGGGTACAGCCAGAAGATGTCACCAGTGCCAAGTGCATGGGGTGGTCTTGCACCAACCTCCGAATGTGTTACATCCAATTGTTCCCTCGTGGTCATTCGAATGTTGGGGCAGGGACATAGTAGGTCTGATAGACTCTCCATCCTCTAAAGGACACAGGTTTATATTTGTCGCTACAGATTACTTTTCCAAATTGGTAGAGGCAGTGTCGTTACGTGAGGTTACAACACAACACATCCTTCAATTTTTCAAAAGCCAAGTCGTCTACTGTTTTGGAGTTCCGTACAAAATAATTTTTGATAATGGGACAGCCTTCAAGAGCACAAAAATCAATAATTTCGTTAAGCAGCACGAGATAGACTGAAGATACTCTACAATCTAATATCCCAGGGCAAATGGCTTGGCCGAGGCATTCAAGACACTGGTACAGATTTTGAAGAAGACACTGGACGAAAAAAAAAGAGATTGACATAACAAACTATTATAAGCCTTGTGGACCTACCGAACAACCTTCAGGGCTCCCACTCACTGTGCACCCTGTAAACTTGTGTACGGGTCCGAGGTAGTACTACCGCTAGAAGTTCAGACGCTCGTTGTCGCCAATCAACTTACAACAGAAGAAAGTATAAAATTCAAACTCAAAGAATTGGAAAATCTCGAAGGAAAGCGACTAGAAGCATAACAACATTTGGAGCTTTACCAAGCAAGGATGGTACAAGCTCATGACAAATTGGTCTGCCCAAGGAGTTGGTGATCTCGTTCTCGTGCTAAAAAGCCTATTCTTGCACGCCGCAAGATAGGTGGAAAATTTGAGCAAACTTGGGAGGGATTATTTGTCGTAGAAATGGTCTACGCAAGAGGAGCCTACCAGCTGATGGATTTTCAAGGTGAGAGACTCATATTGTCGATCAACGGACGATATTTGAAGACATATTATGCAACTTGACATTGCCTGAATTGAAATTTTGAAATTTTGATTGATCTAGGGTTATTTATTTGGACAAACCTCTGCGACCGGGTCCAATAAAATTTGTAATAAAATTAACCTCAATAAAATGAAAACTTTTGAAGTTGCATACTTCAATTTTCTCTTTCCTACTTTTAAGTTTGATATTCTACTAAATTAAACAAAAAATATATATATAAATAAATGATCTTCTCACCGATATAAACTAAAATTTTTCTTAATAAACACTTTGTTTTGTTCTTGTTCCTGCTAAATTTCAGCGCGCTGATATTTTTCCTATCGTCTACAGAAAAAATGTCAGGACAAAAGCTGATTTTTGCTTTCAAGGATGATTGCACTTAACAAGTAAAGGGCACCGTAGGGTGGCATCATAGACTTCGACGCGGACTTTGGTCAAGTCGACGTAGATTATGAGGGTCCCCTGATGGATGTGGTCAGCCGTGGAGAAAAAGAGGGGTTACCATCACTGTTAAAGATCGACACCAAAAAGGATTCCTCACTGAAGGGGAAGAAAGCGATAAAGCAGCAAGACCCAATATAGGGGACTAGTCGTTTGCCAATTATGATAACTACATCGACCAGAGGTCTAGTAACTACCGATGATGAGAGACTGCCAGATGCACCGTTACAAAGGACTCAACGAAGAAATGCCAATCGTCGAAAACACAAAGCATTCCTACGTGAAGAAAGAAGACGTCAGAAGGAGGCGGAAAACTTACTTACCCCAATTCCTGAGGGGAAAATCTATGAACCTTGCATGAGAGAGGCTTCCTCCAGCTTGCCTGCCATAGAGGATGAGTCCGAGTTCACTATAGATCCGATGCTACCAGAAAATTCAGATGACCTTTGTGCGGGTTGCCCAACGTGCAACGCCGAGATTCCCACATAGATACTAGTTACAGAGGCGTTTTTGGAATGCCCAAATTGCAACGTCCTCCACCTAGAGCGTTATAGCACTCTGAAGGAATATACGTCCACCGATAACGGATTTCAGATCACTGATCACTCAATGGGAGAATCATATATTCCGCTGGATACAGAGACAACACAAGCATGAATTTCTGCTGATATTGAAATGAGCGAGCAACCTCAACAACCGCCTGTTGGACGACCCTTGCCGAAAAGGAAAGCAAAAGGAAAGAAAAAAGAAAAAAGAAAAATGCTTAACGTGGAGAGAAGAATTAGGCCAAATGGGGAATAAGAGTTCTCGATTGGACCGAAGGAGGAAGGAGCGACTAGGGTAGAGGAGCGGCTGGGGCCGAAGAAGGAGGGAGGAGCGTGATAGCTAATTCAAGGGCATTCGAGTAATTAAGGAGCGAAAGAACGACCCTGCAGGGATCATCCCGCGGGCCGCGTCTTTAACTAAACAGAAAAATGATTTTGCGAGAAGCTAGAAAAAGGCGCAAACCAAACATAACGACTGTGTTTTCAAAACTTTGCCTGTAGTTATAAGCTGCTCTAAACAGACCGTTAGGCGGGATCGACTCCGTGACCCCAAAGGACTTATGCTAGGCTATACTACCAATAAATCGCGGGGAGCAACACTCCTCTACACACACACATTCATTTAAAAATTAGAATATTATATAACTAAATAGAAAAATTAAGATTTTAAAAATAACAAATAAATATCATACAAAAGTGATGGAATTTTCAAGCATATCACCCTATTCTTATGTATTTATTGTTATAAAGCCTAAAATTTACTTTTTTTTTACATTTATACCATACAANCAAATACCGCTTCGGGGACAATATACACGGTGACGGAAGCCATTGAAAACCTTCAAAATGATACTCAGCTTACCCAAAATGTTGCAGGTTCAAGCAAAATCGCTTCGTCATCGAAGAAGCTTAATTATGACACTAGACGGTTGGAGAGGAAGGCAAAGAGGATCATGCGTTGGGTTAGCAAAGGTCTCAATATTCTGTAAGATTCATAACAAAATGAAGACATAAAGAAAAGTTGAAAAAGGAATTGTTCAACCTTCTGATTTTTTCTCGACTGACGAACTTCGCTTTATTGCAGAAATGCGGTCACTATTATCACTGTTTCACTGAATTTAGTCGCCATTCTCGCATTTTTTGGTGAGTGAATTGTTGATATCTTTATTTGTGTAATTCATGTTAGTCATAGATTGTTAACCTGTTTATGATTGTGATATTGTTGTATCAGGAGCTCTTAGGCTTCCTCGAATCGTTCGAATGTAAGTGGGTATTATTGAATATTTTTTACATTTTGAATATGTTATAAAGCTGTAATTCATTGCATATTTATCACATTTTGATTGTGTTGTAAATCAATATGTTAATATTATGACAGGCTTATCATTATTTGTTGGCTGTTGATAATCCTCTTATGGGCCTACTTTGGATTGTATTATTTCCTTGGAAAGTAAGATCAGTGTGTTATTATGCTTAAAATTAACGTTAGTCATACTAAATATTAGGATTTTTGTAACAGATTTGCAGGAGATATTTGCATAGCTTTAGATGAATACAAGCAAAATCCAGAAAGAAGCACATTGAGCTCAATTCTCCCTTGCAACGACCGAGGCTCGGCAGCAACAGTCCTCTACGATGTTAGCAGTCGTGTTTATGAATTAATACAAGAGGTAACCCTATTTTCAAATCTCATAAACAAAAAAATTGATAAAAAAAGTTAAAAGTCTGCTGACTCTTTGCAGAGGGTCATTCTAATCCCAGAGTTTATAAAAGTGTCAATTTAGTCTCTAGACTCTTTTAATTTGGGCTAAAATATTTCTCATGAATGACTAAATCAGCCCAAATTTAAATATTATGAGAATTAATTTGATACTTTTATAGACTCTGGGAGAAAAATGGACTATTGTTGTTGTATAAAGAGAAAAAGGATTTATGTTGCCGACCCCAATTATTGGGATAAAGGTTTGTTATTGTTGTTGTATAGACTCTGAGATTAAAACAGCTAAATGTAAATTGTAAAGGGACTACTTTGACACATTACTCCATAAAAATGTTACACAAGAAAATAACCTCACATTCTGAAATGTAATTTTTTTTTGTGCCAATTCATTAAACCGAGATGTAGAAGGCATAAAAGTTGTAATCTTTTGCGAAAATCGCAGGTGAACTCAAACATAACCTCCCTCAAACCATCTATTTCGAAGCTAGAATATATATGCAACCCATTTTCAGGGCCACCTGGATACAACTATCAGCCTGAAAATTGTTCTTCTAATACTATCACTGTAGGACAGGTTCCTCAGGTGAGTTAAAAGGAGCACCTTTCCATCTTTATTCTTCAAGGATTCTCCATTACAAGAGATGAACTGAAGGTAATAATAAAAATTTGCATTTCCTTCTGAAGCTTATAGAGAATTTTGCGTGTTCGTCGGATGACAGCGGTGGATGCAAACCTGGAGAATTCATACCCGCTCACATTTACGTTAAACTCGAAAACTATACGAAATCCATGCAGGACATCCTTGACTCATATCCAGTGATGAAGAGTCTGATAAATTGCCAGTTGGTGAAGGATGCCTTCTCTAATATATTGTTCAACCACTGCAAACCGTTGAAAAAATACGTTCATATATCATGGGCATCATTGGCAGCACTCTCGACAATCATGGTGATTCTTATTCTCATATGGGAATTGAATGCTCATCAAAATCATAAATTTCGCTCCTTGGATGGATCGGTTAGGCCCAGTTCGACGCCTACGGAATCCACAGAAGTTGAACCTGCTGAAATAATGGCTTCCAATGATGTGCAACATAATAAGGTAGAGGGGCCATAGCTGAGGACTAGGCATAACTAATGAAGGAACAAGAGAATAGTTAAATATTGCTTCTTTGTAGTGGCCTTTACATACATAGCCCAGAATTTTAATGTATTTACATGTTTCACACCTAAAATTCAATTTTTATATATATGCCATTTTATCCATGCATGCAAGGGTGTATTTCACATTTTAAAATTAAAAAAATAATGGTATTTTTTATGTGATGTAAAAGATTTTGGTGGTATAATCATACAAAGCAGAATTTAGGTGTTATACATGTAAATAAATGAGAGTTTGATGGCATGTATGTAAATGCCTCTTCTTTTTATTTATTCTTCAACAGCATAAAGAAAGGAATTTAGGGAAATGGAGATGAATCTAAATGATATTGTCCATCCCAAACCTTGAAAATTTGTTTTAATGTTCTTTTTGTGTGCTTCTTGGTTATGAGCATTTATATGTGAGAGCATAGCTTTGGTTGGTTTCATTTGTATTCATTTGTAAGTATGAAGCAAATGATTTTAAAGAGAAAGAGATGAATGTTTTTCTCCACTTATTTCATGGCGCGAGCTTAGTTCATGATGTATGGAATTATTAATGAATTGCTCCACACATTTTCAAAAGAGCATTTAAGTTTCTTTTTTTTGTTTTTTTTTTGTTTTGTAGGAATAGCAAGAGAGAAAAATGGGAAGGACATGGAAATTTTTAAGGAATTATATTGAAATTAGATTTCATGCATTTGTTTGGTTGTGAAAGTTTTTAGAGAGAACCTTCTTTTTGTTGATGAGAAATTAAGTTTTGGTTTTGAGGGAGTGTAAGTGAAAAGTAATAAGCTCATAAGACCAATTATTGATAAAGTTTTGCAAACAAAGCTAGTGAATATCGAGTTTAAAGTTGGAACTTATCACCTCTACTCTTAAGTGCTTGGATCATTTGTTGGAAATAAAATGAAGAATCCCAATATGAAAATGAAAAAAAAGAAATATATGTTAATGACTGTGTTGATTACTCTCTATATTTTTTAGTTGGAAATCTATAAACATAATTAGAACATATGTGAATATCTAGCTCTTAGGAACATAACTATTTGTCCTTTCAAGGAAAATCAGATTTTGTAAATTACTTGGTTATTTTCTTAAGTGGCACCTAGTCTTATTAGATAATATAACACAGTTGCACAAAGTAATTTTCTGGACAAACTATCATAGAATATTTGAGAAGAGTATTGTCAACTTGATATGCTTTTGTGAGATACGGAGACATTTATTATTTACAATTTCCATCTCCTGCTAATTCTTACAAACTCAGATGTTCAAACCTATTATTTTTTTTCTCCATTAAAATTTAACAAACTCAAATGATAGGGGGATTTACATGCATATCACCTGATTCTTACATATTGACGTGTTTAATGTATAAATTATGAAATTTATTTATAAAAATTTGATGGTTATAGAAATGATACATTTTGAAGAAAGAATTTTGTTGGAGTAGATTTAAATCGATACATTGGTAGAGTGGTTGTAGATTTAGAAATATTCATGTTGGTTGGGGCTTTGGAGTGATTAATGAAGAAAAGTAGAATAGTTTATTTTTTTTAATTGCTAATAATTTATATAAAAAAAGAGATGATAATATTATTACTTATATGAATGGATCTAATAAAAGATAAGTTTGAAAAAGAGGTCGTTGAGAATATAAAGATTGTAAGGTCATGGTAAGTGGCAATATTAGTGCTCAACATCAAATATTAGTTCTAGATTTTAGTTTAAGGAGTTGGGAGAAAAAAACATACTATTAACATTATCGTAGATTTAGATAGGGGCATATGAAAGACACAAATAAAATTACTTTTATGAATAAACTTAAATGTTTCAAGATTTAGGATGTTCATGAAGATGTTAATTTAATGCAGAATAAAATAAAAAAATGTTAAACAAGTGGGAAAACAAATAATTGGAGAATCATAATAAAGAAAAATGTAAATAAAAATAGTTAGTGGTGTAATTATAATGTGCAAGAAAAGATTAAAAGTTTTGTTAAAAAAATTAAGTTAAATGTAAAAGCTTAGAGAACTAAGAGAAATTTATGGTGGCTCATAGGAAGTCTAAGAGATTAATTTGTGATACTAAGAATCCTGCTTTTAGTGATATATATATATATATATATATATATATATTAGAGAAAGAG
>JXCR01129033.1:26013-71770 GCA_002079205.1 Phalaenopsis hybrid cultivar | reverse complement strand
AAAACCAAAACCAAAACTAAAAACAAAATTTCAAACAAAAATACCTCACAACATTTCGAAATATAAGACAACTCAAAACTTAATCACAAACATCACAAAAAATATAACTTCAACTAAATTAAAATGTTTCTATTGGAAGATCGGGAACCTTTGGAGGAGGTAACCTACGGTTGCTAACAAAGTTTCCCACGACCTAAATGAAATTATGGAATTCATTAAGTTGAGTTTAGTAAATTNAACAAAGCCATAGGAATTCGAGGTTGTTTGCCTAGTGCAACATAAATCCTCAAACATATTTTTAGGCATTTGTACAATCCTGTTGTACAATCTAAGCCCTAACTCGTCTTAGGATTCCGAGGTTGTCATTCGTCATGACCTAAATCCTCACATCTTCAAGGTTATTTGTGTTGATTGCTTCACACAAATGTAAATCCTAGTAAATAAAAAAATTGCAGGATGAAACATCTAAATAATTTCTCCTAAATTGAAGCCAAATAATAGGATAGTTTGGGAAGTCACTAAAGTTCTCCTTCAGATCCGTGACATCCTTTAGTATTTCCTCCTTTGGACTCTAAAACAAAATGCTCCAAATTTGAATCAATCCCTTTTATACATCTTAGTTCGATATCTTTGAAATGTCCTTACCATTTGAACTCCTTGAAAGTAATTTTTCTTGATCTTTATTAGNGGGAGATGACGATTTTTTGGTGCTGGCTAGAGGCGTTTGGAGAGTCAGTGGTGATCTTAAGGGGACTACTTGTAGCCTGGTTTCTACTTTGGAGGTCAGTTTTTTTGTTCCCTTCTTCTCGGGTTCTAAGGTTTTAAAAAAGTTCTTGTTACGTTGGAGTTTGAGGTAGTGCCACTCTTCCTTGATGTGGGTGCTACCAGAATGGCTCTTCCTATTGACATAGAAACTAATGCAGAATGGACAAGAGCCACATATGCTGGGGTGGTTGGAAGAGCCAATGATATACTGCAAGACCCAGATAAACTTGTGTTCTCACAAGCTTTTGATGAAGTTGCTGCTAGAAAGGGCTCCTCCCCTTGCATTTATCCAATGGGACTCAAGGATGGACAGCCTACAATTTTCTTTTCTGCACAAGAAATTTCAAAACTCAACAGGGAAGTACAGTTCACCCTCATTGGCAAGTTTAGCTTGGGACCCCTTAAGATGGAGCTGGTTAGGAACTACTTTGATTCTCTTCACTTTATTGGAGCATGGAAAATATACTTACCTAATGGGAGACACCTCGTATTAGAACTCACCATAGAAGAGGATTATGTTAGGTGTTTGCCAAGCAATCCATAATGATTGTTGGAGCATCCATGAAAATATTAAAATGTACTCCAGACTTTGACCCTAGCAAGGAACCACCTGTGGTTCCTATTTGGTTTAAATTGTCATGTATCCCCCTCCATCTTTTCAATCTTAATTCCCTATTTAACATAGGATGTGCAATTGGTACCCCTTTAAAGGTGGATGCACCTACCTTCAATAAAGTCAAACTTGCACTTGCAAGAATACTAATTAAGAGGAACATATCCCTTTCAGAGATGAAAAGAGTGTGGATTGGAGATGATATTGATGGTTTTTGGCAGGATGTAGTAATGGAGCAAAAACCTTACTATTGCCAAAATTGTACGATGTTTGGACATACTGTAGACAGGTGATTCAGGCTACATCCCCCCATTAAATGGAATCAAAAAAACTCCTCCAAGGAACCTATCCTCCAAAATGATGATAAGATGCCAATCCATCCTAAAAAGGAAGGAATGACTTGAATGCTGGAGGACAGGATATACTCACTGCTTTTGAGGCATCAAACCCCTTCGTCAATCACCAGAAATTACAAATTGGAAAATCTATGAGAACACAAAACACTGCTCCATTAACTAACTTTAACTTGGAAGAGGGGGGAAATGCTGCTCCCTCTTCTCATCTTGATGAATCTGGGGAAGTCAGTATGGCTTCTCCTACCCAGGCCACTAGATCTATGCATAAAAAAGAGATTATGGAGTCCACTAAACCATCTGATGAAATGTTGCTAGAGATGAATCAACTAATGGAAACAGATTGCAAATTCAGAAGGCAAAGAAGAAAAGGAAATCAAAGTTAGAAAAAAAGAAGCAAATGGAAGATCTCGCTACAAACACCATGGAAAGCCAGATTGCTCACAAGAAATCAAACATCCAACCAACAAGGGGAAGCACCAGATCCAGATCTCAACCCTCCCTTCATCCACCCCACCAACATGATTAACTTGTTATGTTGGATTATAAGGGTGATTTCTCACCCCCTTTCTCTTAAAAGACTTAAATATTTAAATAAGAAATATAAATTTTGGTGTATGGCTATTTTGGAACCTATGGTTCATCACAACCCTAAAAAATATATAAAATCTTTTCCTGGAAATTTCTTATTTACTAATCTGAATAATAAAATCTGGATAGTATGCAGAACTGAAATGAGATGCACAATTCAGCTGAACCACCCCCAACTTATGCAATTCTCTTTCAATATGGCTGGCATGGCAGGTTGTGCTATTTTTGTGTTTGCAGGTTGCTCCAAATTAGGCAGACAAAAACTAAAGAAATAATTACATAACATCAAGATTCAAACAAGCAATGCTTGGATTGTGGGGGGAGACTTCAATTGCCTAGCATCTCCTGCTGAGAAAAGGCGGGGTAGACCTCCATGTATATCTACAATGAATGAATTCAATGGTAATATACAAATTGCTAGTCTTTTTTATTTGGGATATAATGGCCCAGATTTTACTTGGAGAAGGGGGAGACTATGGGAAAGACTAGACAGAGTGCTGCAAATGACATTTGCATTCAGAACTTTCTGCAGACCATAATAACTCATCTCAACCTAGCTGGATCTGATCACAGACCCATGCTGATTACAATATCTATAAATAAATAAAATTTCAAGCTTTCCTTTCAGTACTTGAATGTATGGTCCAATCATAAGGACTTCATACAGAATGTAAAAGAGCACTCGAGGGACTGTGATCATCCCAACCCTTTAATCAAACTATAGAGACTACAGAAAAAATTTGGAAAGGCATTAAATCAATGGAATTGGAATACTTTTAAAAACCTTCTGAATGGGGTGGAGCAACCTGAGATGGAATTGAAGCAAATGGAGAACGATCATATTACTGGAAAGGTGGATGAGACCTCCCTTCTGGAAGCCAATGAGAAGCTCTTAACTGTAGTAGATTGGCAGGAACAATTTCTAAAACAAAAGGCTGCTAAAATCAAATTCACTGATGGGGACAGAAATACTAAGTTTTACCATGCCTGTATCAAATACCAAATAAAGTACAACACTATCCACTCAATTAAAGACAATCAAGGAAACTGGATTAGAGATGATGTTGAGCTTGCTGACAGAGCTGTGGCATATTGATAACAACTAATGCAGTGTAAACACACTGAAAGGGAGCAGGTTGATCCAAATTTGTTCAGTTATGATCATGAGTTCACTGCTGGTTTGAATCTTGTTGAAGTTCCAGGTGAGGAGGAAATTAAACTTGCTCTACTATCCATTGATAGTGCTAAATCTACTGGTCCTGATGGATTCACAACTGACTTCTATAAAAAGGCTTGGGAGATCATTAAAGAGGAGGTTATGAAGGCCATACAATACTTTTTTTAGGGTCATGAACTACCTAACTATTTCAGTTCAGCCACCATTGTGTTTATCCCAAAATCTTTCCTGAAGGAAAAGTGAAACCATTTCAGAACTATAAGCCTAACTAATGTGATCAGTAAGATTATAAGTAAAATCTTGGTAATCAGACTTCAACCTGTACTACACCATCTGGTCAGCCCAAAGCAAGCAGCTTTTGTGAAGGGAAGAAGCATTGGAGATAATGTGTTACTAGTTCAAGAATTGATGTTGGATTTAGAGAAACCTTGTAGGGGAAATATGATATATAAGTGATCCCCGATAACTGCTTATATGCAAAAGTATAACAATAATTCTAATTATATTTTTCACTTATATTTTCTTATTTCGCAACAAAACCAAAATCTTGATCTTGAAGAAAAATAAGAATTTATTTTAATTTATATATATTGGGATACTACACAAGTATATGTATCGTTATCAAGTAATATAGGACTTTTTTATTAAGACCTGAATATCGAACCCACAGGGAAATATGCAATATGCTCGTTATCAAGTAATATAGGACTTTTTTATTAAGACCTGAATATCGAACCCACAGGGAAGATATGCAACATACACTTGTTAGAAAACTTTCTATTTTTAAAAAGTTAATTATTTAAACTAAAGACATTTTTACAGTAAATAAAGTTTAAATATTTTTGGTAATTTTAATATTTTTACAAAAAATAGTACAAACTTAAAAAGATAACTTGAGTTTTTGTAGAAGAAAAACACTAAATATGAAAGTATCTTTCTCCTTATCATGAATCAGTAATACGTATAGGAATTCTGTTGTGGAAGTCTGCATATTGTGTTGTGCCAAATAGGAGCAATAATATTCTTTACCAGTATAGGAATTCTATTGTGAAAGTATGCAAATTGTGTTGTGTCAAATAGGAGCAATAATATTCTTTACCCTTACTGTTGTGGAAGTATGCAAATTGTGTTGTGCCAAATATGAGTAATAATATTCTTTACCCTTACTAGAGATGAAGAACATTGGCTAATTTAAAGTTTGAATAGTTCTGAAGACCGGCTAGGCAGGGAAGATACTAGCTCTTACTCTAAAGTTCCCTCGATTCCCTCCACCCGGGGCTTAACATCTTGTATCAGACTCTAAAATAATAAACCAAATTGGGGGCTTTAACCTATCACTTTAAAGTCCTCTAACTATACACCCTTCAATGAATATTTTTCTATTTATTTGCACTCAAACATATGAACTACATTCTCATTCATACAACCTCATGTGATTTTTTTCTAATTTTTGACTGAGACAATACCAGCCTGGTTCTTACATGTTCTTACAACAAATTTTAGCATCTGGAGAAAACTACTCAGAATCCATGGAGAAAACAAAACTATACTTTAGTTTAAAGGTAGAAATCATTGTCAAACAAACAACAAGTCTTAATCAAAACTAAAAGTAGTCTAAAATAAAAGATGAAAACTTATCTCAAGTCCTCCACCAAACTTAGTTCCTTTGAATCAATCTCTCTTTTACAACACTCTCAATATAAAACTAAAATAAAAAAAAGGATAAATATGTGGTGCCTAAAAATTTCTCCAACTAACTCAATTTTTAAACTTTCAAAACTATCCCAGTACTTTCAAGACCTCTTTCAAAGTCCTAATCTTCCTTCTTTTATAATTCTTCAAAAGGTGCTTTGGTATCTCTTCAAAATGTGTCTTGATTCAATGTATTTCTCATGTATTTCCCCAAGAGATGCATCCTTTCGCAATTATTTTCGTTCATGGTGGTTTTAACCACCTATTAAGCCAATAGGTGCCTCAAAAACCTCTTCAAAATTTGTAAAAACAGAATTTACTCATCCAATAACTGCCACTGGTGCTTAAGCGCGGGGCCTCTGGTGCTTAGGTGTGGCCTTCTCTGTTTACCCGTCTCTTAAGCGTTGGATCTGGCGCTTAGGCGCCAAAACAATTTTGCACATTTTTCACCTATTTGCTCCAAATTGGATCCCTTTTCACTCTTTTAAGCATTTTCAGCTTTTTACCTGTACTTGAAAGAAAAACACAAAAATACCTTCCATTAAAGTGCAATATCTCAAAAATAGGTATAAAAATGTGTCTAAAAACACTATATATTTTAAGCGTATCAAAATCCCCCAAACTTAAAATGTTACTTGTCCTCAAGTGACACTTCAATCTTTAAAAACTAAATATGTATGATATGTATATGAGTTTCTTTAGGTGTTACTAAAATTTAGATTTAGAAATATAGTAGTCCAATTTAGAAAAAATATTCAGTAAATGAGACCAACTTAAAATTTAGAAATTTTTAATGTTAAGAAACATGAAAATATGAGTTCCTACATAATTCAGAAATATCGTAAGTCTTCCAAATTTAGAATTTAGTTCTTTTATTATCTCCACTTAAAAATTTTTATTAAGAATAATTTTACTTACTATATTATATCTACAAGCTTAAGATTTTCTCAAGTCTTATACTTTAAAAAGATCAAATGTAGAACCATTTTTTGATTAGGCACTGATTCTCAAGCTTTTCCTCCCTTATATTTTTTTCTTTTTCTTTTTCTTTTCTTTTTTTTCTTTTTCTTTTCTTTTTTTATTAGGCAAGGATTACTATATCTGGATAGACCATTTAATAATTTTGAATTCTACTTTTCCTTTCCTAAAGCAAAGTCTTGATACAAAACTTTTACTTATAAATATAATAATAGCTTTGAAAATTATTTCTAAAAAAAGAAATTTAAGCACTAAAAAAAGGTCTAAATTTCTAAAATTTTCAAAAATACAATGTTTTTTATTAAAGATAGTTACTTATACTAATCATTTTCTACCTAAAAATTTTTAACTTAAAGTTTTTCTTCATTACTTAAAATTTTAACTAAATTTTCTTAATCATTTCTAAAATCAAATTTTACTTCAAAATTTTAAAAAATACAATGTTTCTTACTAAAGATAGTTATTTATATTAATCATTTTCTACATTAAAAACTTTTATATTCTTCATTACTCAAAATTTTAACTAAATTCTCTTACTCATTTCTAAAATCAAATTTTACTTCTCTCTTCATTACTCAAAATTTCAACTAAATTCTCTTACTCATTTCTAAAATCAAATTTTACTTCCATAATATAACTTCATATACATGATCAATTTTTCTTTTCAAATCAAATTCACTTGTGAGTTCATTGAGAACAAATAAAATTAAAGTTTTGAAAATATTTTTCATCCCCCCCAAACTTAAATTTTTAACAGTTTAAACAATTTAGCATCAAATATATATAAGAAGGAATGAAAATAAAAATAACATGCTTATATGAATTTTTATACCCTATGTTATAAGTATAAAACTAAAAACAAGAGTAAAATTAATTTCGATCAAATTTTCTAATATTTTCATTTCAATTCAATATTTAGAGATTCAATAGACTTCTAAACAATGGGTAAAAATATAAAAGCAAACTAACACACTAACTTGACTTCACAATCTCAACATAAAAACAAACTCACAAATATGGTAAAAGAAAAAATTAGGGTAGCAGTTTCCTAAGTTTCAAATTTAAGATTTATGCTAGCAAGATTTTCAACTTCACAAAAGACATAGAATTAAGTTCAGTTCTAAACTAACTAAATCACAAAACTCACAATAGTTTCTAAGCCTAGAATTTTAAAATAAACTACTAACTAACACAACCATTACAATACAATTTAAAATAAAAGTCTCACACATCACAATATCTAAACAAGTAAACATAAATACATGTCTTAAGTCCATAAGATGAAAACACATCACATCACAAATCTCACTTAAACATAAAAGTCCAAACCACATCACATAGTTCAAATCAACACACAGATGCAAATGTAGCAAGCCTGCACCTCATAGTTCATATCATATTACAATCATAAAATAAATCTCTCGGTTCTACTCGTCATCCTCTAAATCACTGATATCCTAAACTTTTGCAGGCTCATAATCAGGGTATCTAGGATATGGAGGAAATTGCACTCCTTGGTTACCCCTAATGACGCTCTCCAAAGATGAGTGAAATCTCTATTCATAATCACTTTTTCTCCTATTATACCTATCAGTATGATTTGCAAAACGCTCTAAATTTTGTACCCTAACATCGGTACAATTAATATTATCCATCATCCTGTGCAATAATTGATCTTGGGTCTCATTAGACTCACCTCTAGATGTAGAAGCACGTGAGGTAGATGGTTTAGATGTAGAAGCAGTAGAGGTAGAAGCAGCAGACATCTCCATTCCATAACTCCTAGAAAATCCTACTCTCTAGCCAAAAATAGAATGCTCAGACTAAGTCTTCACATTCACCTTAGTGATGGGCTTTAGAGGTAACAACACTTCCTTCCAGCTAACATATTTAACTCTAGCCTGCTCACACAAAGAATAGATCAAGAAGCAAATCCCAAACCTGCAGTAGTAACGACAATGGGATAACTGATGATAGTCTGACAAATCAAAGCTCTTATGTTGATGAGCTTTCCTTTCTGGATACAATAATTTAATGTTGCTCTCTCTCTGGTCACTTAGCTGAAATGATTTGTTGGTAGCAGACGAGCAGAAATACAATAGTGACAGGCCTTTGAAGGTGCACATAACTTTGAAGTTGGGAAGTTGACTCTCCTCTCATTAGTGATCTTCCAAAGTCCTCTTCCAATAGTCAAGTAAGAAATAATCTCGTCTAACTCCGCTTTAGTCAGACTATAATTTGCAAAAAAACATAATGTATCAGATGGCAGATAGTAAAACAATTTGATTACCTCCGGTGAAAAAGGTACCAACTTTTCTTGAACCATGACTCTATTGTCTTCAGCCTCAGGGAGGTTTGCATAGAACTCCCTAACAACAGAAATAACCGCCACAACAAAGAAACAACAGAGTAGTTCCGACAATTGACGAACAATCAAATCCTCTACTTCTCCACCTGGAGTCCTAAAACACCGCTCCTGAATCAGTTTCCATGATTGCAACGCATCACTGTACCGATCCTGAGCCTTCGAACTAACAAATTTACTCGAATCAAAAGGGCTCTGTCCTTTGCTCCTCTTCATTCTTGGTGTCATTCTACAAATTTTATAAATTCCAAAAATAACTTCAAAAATCAAGTCTAAATTACTAAACTAAACTTCCAAAGTATAATCTACACTTCCCATCCAATTTCCATAGATTATTTTCTCATTTTTCACCATGAATAGTGAATTTTTTCATTTTTCCAAACGTGCTCAAAACACATGATGAAAATCCAAAATTTTTGCATAAGAGTAAAGCTCTTACCTCAAGGAACTTGGATCTAGCAAATTTCACTTGATTCCAACAAGAAATCTTTACTTTAGATGTGCCCTAGCCTTCCAAAATCGTGATTTTGAGAGGTTGAAGGTGATGGGAGGCATAAAAATGGTGATTTTCGGGCCAAAATTTTAGTTTTAACCATTCGCGAACCAATTTTCGTTAACCGGCACTTAAGCGTGAGTAAGTGGCGCTTAGGCACCTGCCTCTCGGGTTGGCTCGTGCTTAAGCGCAATATGTGGCACTTACGTGCCAGTGAACGATTATCAAAATTTTTAAACTAAAGTAAAATGCACTATTTTCCTAAGTAAACCACCCTTATGGTCTCATAGAACACTTAAATGACTATTTTCAACTTCCTATAACTCCCCTCTCTCTCAAAATTCTCCATAATAACAATTTCAAATTGAGGCTGAAAATAACATAAATTTTCACACAAATAAACTTATATTAATTCACAAACAAGTACAAATACCTTAAATCACTTAATTCTCACTCCAAATAGTATTAGATGAGAAATTTTTTCTAAAAACAAATACATAACAATCATTTCACAATTAAACACATATAAGAAGTCATAAATACTAAAAATAAGACTTAAACACTAAACCACTTGAAAACAACAACTTCTAACACACAAATTCTAACACTAAACTTAATTCCATTCTTCATTCAAAGGAACAAATTTTTTCCTTTCATTAGTCTCTCCAAGAATATAGAGTTGATAAAACGGACGGTGGTGACGAGCTCTGATACTATCCTCTTCAATCCACTTCTGCTTTATGAACATCGCCTTACCCGCTTCCTCTATATAACTTATGTGGCTAAATTGCATCTTCAATTTCCATCCAATATAATCTAGATGTGCATGCAACTCAAGTACCTTGGTCTCCAATAAAGCCATAATATTCTCAATTTTGTTGATCTTCTCTGATATACCTTCAATACTAACGACTAAGTAACCGTTATACATCTCTTGTGCACTTTGACTAATGAACCTCTTCCTCATGGTTTCCTCCTTCTTCAAATCCATCTCCCATGAAGTCATTTTCTCTAAATCTCACTTTCTCTTAGACTTTAGAGCTAGAAATGATCTGAGGTAAAATTCCTTCACAAAACCCTTCTATCTATAGTCCTAAATCCTTCCAATAACTCCTAGACACATTTAGAAACTGCCTTGGCATGTTTCTATAAACTAATTGGCGGTTAAACCTTCTAGAATATTAATTTTGCACTTGTGTTTAAACTTCCGTGCTTAAGCGCTCGATCTGGCGCTTACATTTTTGCACTAGTCAACTTAACATCCAAATTCTCATTCTAACGTGTCTTGGTCACTAAATAAAGTCTTAAAATCTTTACTAGCACATAATAGTTTCAAAAATACTACCCTAATTTTCTTAATCACACACAAAACAACAATCAAAATAAAAACACTTTGATAACTATGGGTTGCCTCCCACAAAGCGCTTGGTTTTACGTCATCAGCCCGACGTAACCAGGGCTTATTCTGGTTGACCCAACATCATGCCATCATTAAGTTTATGTCATCCCCCGTAAAATAAGGTTTCAGTCTATGTCCATTAACTTTAAATATTTTCTCAGACTTAGGTTCATTAATATCCACAGCTCCATAAGGATAAACTTTTATCACAACAAATGGGCCCATCCACCTGGACTTAAGCTTTCTGGAAATAAATCTTAACCTTGCATTATATAGCAAAACTTGTTGCCCTGGCTAAAAATTTTAGTAAGAATCCTTCTATCATGCCACATCATCATATTTTCTTTATAAATCTTGACACTCTCATAAGATTCATTCCTTATCTCTTCAAGATCATTTAATTGTAATAATCTTTTCTCACCAACATCTTTCAAATTATAATTGAACTTTTTAATCATCCAATATGCTTTATGCTCAAGTTCAACTGGTAAGTGACAAGCTTTCCAAAATATTAGTCTATATGGGGACATTCCTATAGGAGTTCTGTATGCAGTCTTATAAGCCCACAAAGCATTGTCAAGTTTGACTGACCAATCCATTTTCGTTGGGTTCACAGTTTTTTTCATAATTCTTTTAATTTCGCGATCTGATAATTCAGCCAAACCACTTGTCTGAGGATGATAAGCAGTAGCAATCCTATGATTTATATGATATTTCTTTAATAGCTTCTCTATTATGGCATTTCTAAAATGACTTTCCCTACCAGTAATGATAACTCTCAGCATCCCAAATCTACAAAATATGTTTGTTTTCAAAAATTTTTGCAACACTTTGAGAATCACATCGAGGTAAAGCAACAGCTTCTATCCATTTGAACACATAGTCCACTACTAACAAAATATATAAATTTTTGAAAGATTTTATAAATGGCCCCATTAAATCGAATCCCCAAACATCAAATATTTTAACTTCTAGCATATAATTGAAGGGCATCTCATTTCTTCTAGAAATAGTACCTACTCATTGACATCTATCACAAGTTTTGATATAAGCATTAAAATCTTTAAAAATTTTTGGCCAATAGAATCCAGATTGTAAAATTTTGTATGTTATTTTATCAACACCAAAATGTCCCCCAAAATCAGAATTCTGACATTTTTGGATAGTTCCATAAGTTTCTTCTAATGGTACACATCTTCAAATAATTAGATCATTTCCTTATTTATTTAAAAATGGGTCATCCCAAAAATAATTCTTAGCTTCATAAATAGATTTCCTCTTTTGTTGGTATGTCATTCCATAGGGTATAATATTGCTAAAAATAAAGTTTACAATGTTGGCATACCATGGAACACGCCACTCATTAATAGTGAACAGTTTTTTCATCTAGAAAATGTTCATTAATTTCTTTTTTAATATAGAGTGGGTTTTCTAACTCAAGCCTGACAAATGATCAGTAATTTGAATTTCAGTCCCCTTTCGATATATTATTTCAAAATCAAATTCTTGCAAAAGAAGAGTCCATCTTATAAGTCTAGGTTTAGCATCCTTTTTTTTTCATTAAGTACTTAATAACAGAATGATTTGTATGCACTACACAATGAGCTCCAATTAAATATGATCTAAATTTATCAAAAGCATATACTATTATAAATAACTCTTTTTCAGTTGTTGTATAATTGATTTAAGTTTCATTAAGAGTTTTACTAACATGGTAAATTACTTTGAAAATTTTATCATAGCTTTGTCCTAAAATAGCTTCTGTAGCATGATCACTAACATCACACATCAATTCAAAAAGTTTCCCCAGTTTTGTGAAACTCCAATATCATAATCACTTGCATCACACATAAGTTCAAAAGGTTTTTCCCAATTTGGTGAAACTATGTATTGGTACAGCGAAATTTTTCTTTTAATAAATTAAAAGCTTTTAGGCATTCCTTATCAAAATTGAAAATTGCATCTTTCTTCAGTAAATGATAGCAATCTTTGAAAAGTCTTTAATATATCGCCTGTAGAATCCAGCATGTCCTAAAAAACTCTTAATTTCCCTTACATTCGTTGGATAAAGTAAAATAGTGATCACTTGAATTTTAGCAGAATCTACTTCCATACCATTTTCTGATATTTGATGACCTAATACAATTCGTCCTGCTATCATAAATTAGCATTTTTCCCAATGAATGACTAAATTTGTTTCTTCACAGTACTTAAGAACTGAGTCAAATGAAGTTCCAAACACTGAAAAATCATCCATGAATACTTCAATCCCTTTTTCAATTGAATCACAAAAGATTGTCATCATACATCTTTGAAATGTAGCAGGGGCATTACATAAAACAAAAGGCATCTTTCTAAAAGCAAAAGTACCATAAGGACTAGTAAAATTTGTTTTCTCTTAATCCTCATGAGATATTTATATTTGGTGATAATCGGATCCAAAAAATAAAAGTATTTATGCCCAGCTAGTCTATCCAGCATTTGATCTAGAAAGGGTACTGAAAAATGATCTTTCCCAGTGGCAAGATTTAATTTTTTATAATCAATGCATATTCTCCACCATGTAACATGTATAATAGGTATTAATTCATTATGGTCATTCATAGTTACGGTTACTCCTCCTTTCTTAGNGACCAAATGGATGTCATAACTTTCTTTAGTTTATTTGATCAAGCCTTATCCTCAACTCTTATGTTCATCCTTTGGGTTGGATACAGGATTTGAGGTAAATCGCTCTTTCATTTAAACAATGAAAATTATGGGGTCAGTTCGACTTCATCTTTTACAAAACTAAAATTTTTAAAGTCCTTCCGAAGCGGGCAACGGGATTTCAATTCTGATGACCGACAGCTTCTTACTGGCAAACCCCATACCAAAAATAGTGCCGACACTAGCATACTAAATAACTTATAAAATTTTATCATATATTTATCCTAAAACAGCTCCAATAGCATAATCACTTGCATCACACATAAGTTGAAATTTTTTTCCCAATTTGGTGAAATTATAATTGGTGCAATGATTAAATTTTTTTAATAATTTAAAAGCTTTTAGCCATTCCTCATAAAAATTGAAAATTGCATCTTTCTCCAGTAAATGATATAAAGGCTTGTAGAATCCAACATGTCCTAAAAAAACTCCTAATTTCCCTTACATTTATTGGATGAGGTAAATTAGCGATCAGTTGAATTTTAGCAGGATCTACTTTCATACCATTTTCTGATATTTGATGACTTAATACAATTCCTCCTAGTACCATAAATTGACATTTTTCTCAGTTAAAGACGAAATTTGTTTCTTCACAGTGCTTAAGAACTTTAGATAAATGTATTAAACATGAGTCAAATGAAGTTACAAACACTAAAATGTCATCCATAAATACTTCAATACCTTTTTCACATAAATCACAAAAAATTGCCATCGACATCTTTGAAATGAAGTAGGGGCATTGCATAAGCCAAAGGCTTTTAAAAGAAAAAGTACCATAAGGACTGGTAAATGTTATTTTCTCTTGATCCTCAGGAGATATTTGAATTTGGTGATAATCGGTATATCCATTTAGAAGACAAAAGTATTTGTGCACAACTGGTCTATCTAGCATTTGATCTAGAAAGGGTAGTGGAAAATGATCTTTCCTAGTGGCAAGATTTAATTTTCTATAATCAATGCATATTCGCCACCTTGTAACTTGTCTAGTAGGTATTAACTCATTATGCTCATTCAAAGTTACAGTTACTCCTCCTTTCTTACGAACACAGTGATTGGACTAACCCATGCACTATCTGAAATAGGGTAGATAATTCCAGCATCTAACCACTTTAAAATTTCTTTCTTAACAACCTCTTTCATAGCAAAATTTAATCTCCTTTGTGGATTAGCCCTAGGTTTGCAGTTTTCTTCCAGACTAATTCTATGCATGCAAATTGAAGGACTGATTCCTTTAATATCAACAATTGTTCATCCGAAGGCTTTCTTAAATTTTTTTTAAAATTTTCTTCAGATTTTCTTCTTCTTCCTTTATTAAATTCGAAGAAATTATAATNTGGACTTACCCATGCACTATCTGAAATAGGGTAGATAATTCCAGCATCTAACCACTTTCAAATTTCTTTCTTAACAACTTCTTTCATAACAGGATTCAGTCTCCTTTAAGGATCAACCTTGGTTTGTAGTTCTCTTCCATATGAATTCTATGCATAGAAATTAAAGGATTGATTCCCANTTCCTTTAATATCAGCAATTGTCCATCCGAAGACTTTCTTAAAATTTTTCAAAATTTTCATCAGCTTTTCTTCTTCTTCCTGTGTTAACTTCGAGAAAATTATAACTNCCCATAATATCAGCAATTGTCCATCCAAAGGCTTTCTTAAAATTTTTCATCAACCTTTCTTCTTCTTCCATCATTAATTTTTAGGAAATTATAACTGGTAAAGTTNATATTTTAAATGTTCAGGAAGTAATTTCAACTCAAGTTCTGGAGGTTTTTCAATAGATTGACAAAATGATTTGTCTTTGTCTATCGTGTCTAAAATTTCAAAACTTTCTTGAACATAACTTGAATCTTCCTTAACAAGGTTTACACATTGATCTAATTCCTCTTCTTGCTTATGTTCCAAATCTTTTTCTTCATATTTTTCTTCGTAAGTAGTCTTTAAATCGCATTCACTCAGATATCTTATAACATTCATTCTATAGCATTCATCTTATTTACCTTTTGTAGGGTATTTCATCNTAAATGATCAGGAAGTAACTTCAACTCTAGTTCTGGAGGTTTTTCAATAGATGGACAAAATGATTTATTTTTTTCTATCATGTTCAAAACTTCAAAACTTTCTCGAACATAGTTTGAACTTTCCTTAAAAAGATCTTCACATTAACTTAATTCCTCTTCTTGCTCGTGTTTCAAATCTTTTTCTTCAGATTTTTCTTCATAAGTAGTTCTAAAATGGCATTCACTTAGATATCTTATAACATCCATCCTATAACATTCATTATCTTTACCTTTTGTAAAGTGTATCATTGATTTTGAAATGTTAGAAGTAACAGTTTGATCGTTGATGCGCATTATTAATTCCCCTTTCTATACATCTATCATTTATCTTCCTATGTCTAGGAAAGGTCTCCCAAAAATGATAGATATCTCTTTATCTTCCTCCATATCTAGCGCAATGAAATCAAAAGGAAAGATAAATTGATCCAATTTCACTAGGACATCTTCTATAACTCTTTTAGGGTATGTTATCGAATGATCTAATAACTGTAGAGTTACAATAGTAGGGGTTATTTCTCCTAATCCCAATCTTCTAATTATTGATAATAGCATAAGGTTAATGCTTGCACCTAAATCACATGAAGCTTTCCCATAAAATCTGTCTGCTATTGCACATAGAATTGTAAAGCTATCAAGATCTTTATGCTTTTCATAAAACTTCTTCTGAATTATTGCACTGCACTCCTCACTAAGTACGACTATCTCATTATCATCAAACTTCCTTTTCTTATTGAGAATATCCTTCATAAACTTTATATAGCTCAGCATTTGTTCTAAGGCTTCAGCAATGAAATATTAATTGTAAGCTTCTTAAATACTTCCAGAAATTTTGAAAATTGTTTATCCAACTTCTGCTGACAAAGTCTCTGAGGAAATGGAGATGGTGGTTTTTTCAAATCAATTTTTAGTGGAGAAATATGTCTCTCATAATTTTTTGGAGCGTCCTCTTTTGATTCTTCAATTTCTTCTCTCTCTACTTCAATTTCTTTTTGAACCCGACCTTCTAATGCTCTCCCGCTTCTAAGTTGAACAACTTTTATTTGTTCTTTATTCTGGTCTTTTGGATTTGATTCAGTATTACTAGGAAGTGTTCCTTGGGATATTTTACTTAATGAATTTCTTATTTGCCCAAGTTGATTCTCAATATTTCTAATTATAGCACCTTGACTTTTAAATTGATTTCCCATTTGTAACACCACTTCTTATATAGAAAAATTCTTCTCCTTAAACTGTGTATTAATGTTGAAACCTGGAGGATAATTAGATCTATAATTATTATTCCCTTGGTTAATTCAGTTTCCCAATGGGTTTCCTTGGTTGTTCCCCCATTACTGATTATTACCACCCAAATTGTTATTCCGGTTAAAGTTGGGATGGTTCTTCTAATCTGGGTTATAGTAATTTGAATATGGGTTATTCTGCTTATTATTGATGGAATTTAAAGTTTGTAATGATGCTTGAGAATCTACCCGTTGGCCTAATGAATTATCTTCAATCATGAAAATTGATTGAGAAAAATTCATTCCAAATTGGTCCAACTTCCTTGAAATTGCAGCAACTTGATTTGCTAACATGGTAAATGCATCAGTTTCATTGATATTGGCTAATTTCTTAAGAGTCATTTAAAATTATTGGTAGTCATTTCTTCAATTAAAGAATAAGTGTCATAAAATGGTTTTGACATCAATGAACCACCAACTGTGGCATCGATAACTGCTCTAAAATCCAACTAATCCATTATGAAAAGTTTTGAATTATTAACCAATCTGGTATAGCATGGTGTGGACACTTTCTTAAGAGTTCTTTAAATTCGATAATAGATCTAAGAGAACCAATTAATCAATTATAAAAGGTTTGAATTATTAACCAATCTAAATAAATCTAAGAGAACCAATTAATCCATTATAAAAGGTTTGAATTATTAACCAATCTGGTATAGTAGTTCTTTAAATCTTTCCCATGCTTCATAAATAGATTCCCCTTCAAACTGATTAAAAGATGTGATATCATTTATAAGCTTTGCAGCTTTTGATGGTGTAAAATATTTAGCAAGAATTTTCTGTGCTAAATCACCCCAAGTTCTCGTAGATCTAGTTGCTAATGAATTCAACCACATCTTAGCTTTATCCCTCAGTGAGAAAGGAGGAAGTTCACAATTCTAGATCCAGTTGCTAAGTCTTATGACATCATCTAATACATCATCGTACATAAATGTAGTGCACAATTCTAGAAAATTGGCAACATGTAATTTAGATCTTCAGTTTGTGCTCCCCAAACTGATTATTTGATATAATTTGGATAATAGCAGGATGAATCTCAAATGAATTAGCCACTATAATAGGTTTTTGAATACTAAAATGAAGTTAATTTATAGTAGGGTTGACAAATGAATTAGCCACTACAGTAAGTTTTTGAATACTGCAATGAAGTTCATCAACAGTAGGGTTGACATAATTCTTTAAAGGTCTAAACTCTTGATGAATTTCATCATTTTGATTATTTTGGTCTGCCATTTCTATAAATTTTTTTTATTTTTCAAAATTTATAATTTTTTTGATTTTTCTAATTTATCTAATTCATAATTTATAATTTTTTTTTATTTTGGTCTGCCACTAGTCCTTCAGAACCTAAACTACGCATACACTAACATAAAATAAAATAAAATAAAATAAAAAAAACAAAATAAGATAAGATAAGATAACTTAAAGTTTAAATAAGACTTTCTAAAATAGAATTTTTCTCTTAAAATCAATTTCTCCCCAGCAATGGCGCCAAAAACTTGATCCTTGGATACTACTAATATGGACAGTACAACAATAATTAAGATTTTATTTCACTTATATTTCCTTACTTTGCAACAAAACCAAAAACTTGATTCTGAAGAAAAATAAGAACTTAACTTTTAATTTATATTTATTGGGATACCACACAAGTATACGTATCGTTACTAAGTAATATAAAACTTTTTGTTTAAGACCTGAATATCAAACCCATAGGGAGAATACGTAATATACATTATTGAACATCTATTTTTAATAAAAAGATAATTATCTAAACTAAAGATAATTTTTGTAGTAATGAAAATTTATATATTTTTGGTATTTTCAATATTTTGATAGAACAATAACAATTTAAAAAGATAATTGNTATCTTCCTCCATATCTAGCACAATGAAATTAACAGGAAAGATAAATTGATCCACTTTCACTATGACATCTTTTATAACTCCTTTAGGGTATATTATCGAACAATTTACTAACTACAGAGTTACAATAGTAGGGGTTATTTCTCCAAATCCCAATCTTTTGAATATTGATAATGGCATAAGGTTAATGATTGCACCTAAATCATATAAAGCTTTCCCATAAAATTTGTCTCCTATTCCACATGAAATTGTAAAGCTACCAGGATCTTTAAGCTTAAAAGCTTCCACAACATAAGCTTAGGCGCCAAAACACTTTTGCACATTTTTCACTTATTTGCTCCAAATTTGATTATTTTTCACTCCTTTAAACATTTTTTACCTTTTTACCCNTTATTTGAACCTAAAACAATAAACCAAGTTGGGGACTTTAACATGTCACTTTAAAGTCCTCTAACTCTACACCCTTGAATGAATATTTTCTTATTTATTTGCACTCAATCATATGAACTACATTCTCTTTCATACAACCTCATGTGATTCTTTCCAATTGTTGACTGAGACAATACCATCCCAGTTCTCACATGTTCTCACAATAAATTTTAATGTCTGGATTGGCCAAATCAAGAAATGAATGAAGTGCATAGATTTAAATCATCACAACTTCTTCCATCATTGAAGATCAATACTTTTCATAACCTCGGTCCAAAACTTAATATTTTATCATTTTAGGAAGAGATAAAAAAAACTACTCAAAATCCTTGAAAAAAACAAAACCACACTTTAGTTTAAAAGAAGGAATCATTATCAAACCAATAACAAGTCTCAATTAAAACCAAAAGCAGTCAAAACAAAAAGATAAAAACTTATCACAAGTCCTCCACCAAACTCTTGAAGTTTCTTTCATTCTCTTCTCTTTACAATCAGTCAAAATAAAATAACAAAAAGAATAAAATAAAAGTAAAAGTGGTTCCTGAAAGTCTTTCTGAACTAACTCCCCAAATGAGAACTTTCAAAACATTCCAATATTTTCAAGACTCTTTTCTAAGTCCTCTCTTCTTTCTTTTATGATTTTCCAAAAGGTTCCTTGGTTTATGTTCAAAAATTATCTAGATTCGATGTATTTTCCATAGAGATGCATCCTTTTATGATAATTTTCATCCATGGTGGTTATAACCACCTATTAAGCCAATGGGTACCTCAAAAACCTCTTCAAAATTCATAAAAACCCAATTTACTCATCCAATAACTGCCACTGGCGCTTAGGCGCGACCTTCTCTGTTTAATTGGCACTTGAGCGTCGGATCTGGCACTTAGGCGCAAAACTCTTTTGCACATTTTTCACCTTTTTGCTCCAAATTTGATCCTTTTTTGCTCCTTTAAACACTTTTCAACCTTTTTACCTATATCTGCAGGAAAAACACAAAATTACCTTCCATTAAAGCGCAATATCTAAAGAATAGATATAAAAATGTGTCTAAGAACACTATATATTTTAGGTGTATCATGCTCCAGTGCACGATTTTTAAAATATTCAAATTAAAAGTAAAATACACTATTTGCCTAAGTAACCACCCTAAATGGTCTCATAACACTTACATGACTTTTTTCAACTTCCTATAACTCCCCTCTCTCTCAAAATTCTCTATAATAACTATTTTAATTTGAGGCTAAAAATAACACAATTTTTCACAAAAACAAACTTATATTAATTTACAAACAAGTACAAATAACTTTAAATGCTTAATTCTCACCTAAATAGTCTTAGATGAGAAAATTTTTCTAAATGCAAATACACAGTAATCATTACACATAAAGAAGTCATAAATATTAAAAACAAGACTTAAACACTAAACCACTTGAAAACAATAACTTTTAACACACAAATTCTAACATTAAACTTAATTCCATTCTTCATTCGAAGGAAAAAATTCCTGTCTTTCATTAGTCTTTCCAGGAATATAGAGTTGATAAAACGGATGGTGGTGACGAGCTCTGATACTATCTTTTTCAATCCACTTCTGCTTTATGAACATCGCCTTATCCACTTCCATTATATAACTTGTGTGGCTAAATTACATCTTCAATTTCCATCCAATATGCTCTAGATGTGCATGAAAATCAAGTACTTTGGTCTCCAATAAAGCCATAGTATTCTCTATTTTGTTGATCTTCTCTGATATACTTTCAATACTAACGGCTAAGAAACCATTATACATCTCTTGTGCAGTTGCACTAATGAAACTTTTCCTCATGGTTTCTTCCTTCTTCTTCAAATCCTTCTCCCATGAAGACATTTTCTCTAAATTTCACTTTCTCTTAGACTTTTAGGGCTAGAAATGATCTGGGTGAATTTCCTTCACAAAACCCTTCTATTTATATGCCTAAATCCTTCCAATAACTCCTAAACAAGTTTAGAAAATGTCTTGGCATGTTTTTACAAACTAATTTGCGGTTAAACCTTCTAGAATATTAATTTTGTACAAGTGTTTAAACTGCCGCGCTTAATCGCCAGTGCACATTTTTGCTCTAGTCAACTTAACATCCAAATTCTCATTTTAACATGTCTCGGTCACTAAACAAAGTCTTAAAATCCTTACTGACATATAATAGTTTCAAAAAATGCTACCCCATTTTTTCTTAATCATACACAAAATAACAATCAAAATAAAATCACTGTGATAACTATGGGGTTGCCTCCTACAAAGTGCTTGATTTTACGTCGTCAGCTCAATGTAACCAGTGTTTACTCTTGTTAACCCAACATCATTCCATCATTAAGTTAATGTCGATCCCTTATAAAATAAGATTTCAGTCTATGTCTATTAAATTTAAAGATTATCTCATACTTAGGATCTTTAATATCCACAGCTCCATAAGGGTAATCATTTATCACAACAAATGGGCCCATCCTCTTGGACTTATGTTTGCTTGGAAATAATCTTAACCTAACAACATATAGTAAAACTTGTTGCCCTAGCTGAAAATTTTTAGTAAGAATCCTTCGATCATGCCACATCTTCATCTTTTCATTATAAATCTTGGCACTCTCATAAGATTCATTCCTTATCTCTTCAAGCTCATTTAGTTGCAATAACCTTTTCTCACCAGCATCTTTCAAATTATAATTGAACTCTTCAATTGCCCAGTATGTTTTATGCTCAAGTTCAACTGTTAAGGTTAAATTATAATTGATCTCTTTAATAGCCCAATATGCTTTATGCTCAAGTTTAACTGGTAAGTGGGAGACATTCCTGTATGAGTTTGTTATGAAGTCCTATAAGCCCACAAAGCATAGTCAAGTTTGACTGACCAATCCATTTTTGTTGGATTTACATATTTTTCGTGACAAGCTTTTCACAATATTAGCCTATATGGGGACATTCCTATAGGAGTTCTATATGCAGTCAAGCCCACATCCCAAATATTAGCCTATATGAGGACATTCCTATAGGAGTTCTGTATGCAGTCCTATAAGCCCACAAACGCTTTCCCAAATATTAGCCTATATGGAGACATTCCTATAGGAGTTCTATATGCAGTCCTATAAGCCCACAAAGCATAGGTAAGTTTGACTGACCAATCCATTTTTGTTAGATTCACAGATTTTTCCATAATTCTTTTAATTTTTTGATTGGTTTGACTGACCAATCCATTTTTTTTGGATTCACAGATTTTTCCATAATTCTTTTAATTTCCTGATTAGATAATTCAGCCAATAGTTTGACTGACCAATCCATTTTTGTTGGATTCACAGATTTTTCCATAATTCTTTTAATTTTCCAATTGGATAATTCAACCAATCACTTATCTAAGGATGATAAGCAGTAGAAATCTTATGATTTATAAGATGTTTCTTTAATAACTTCTCCATTATGGCATTGTCGACAGTATTTTTGGTTGATGAGTTGCTCATGAGAAGCTGTCGGTCGCCAGAATCAAAATTTGGTCACCCGCTTTGGAAAGATATTTTAATTTATATATAGATTTAAGTTTAGAAAAATATGAAATAAAACTGACCCCATATTTTTCATTGTTTAAATGAAAGAGTGTATACCTTTAATCCTGTATCTATCTCGAAGGGCAAACACAAGACTTGAGGATGAGGCTCTATCAAATAAACTAAGAAATGTATGACATCTATTTGGTCAATGAAATAAATTTATTTGATGACAATTTCCCCTATTTAATATGAAGAATTAAAAAGGGTTTATATTAAGCTGTAAATAGTTTGAATTATCAACCAATCTAGTAATGAATGATGAGGGTATTTCCTAAGAAGATCTTTAAATCTCTCCCAAGCTTCATATATTGAGTCTCCATCAATCTGATAGAACGATGTTATGTCATTTCTAAGTTTGGCAGTTTTGGATGGAGGGAAATATTTAGATAGAAATTTCTGTGAAAGTTCTCCCCAAGTTCTAATAGATCCTGGTGGTAATGAATTTAACCTCATCTTAGACTTATCCCTAAGTGAAAAAGGAAAAAAATCTAAGTCTAACAGCATCGTTTGAGACTCTATCATATTTAAAAGTAGCACACACTTCTAAAAAACTAGTGAGGAGTAAATTAGGATCTTCATTTGGTGTACCTCTGAATTTATTGTTTTGTACCATTTGGATAATAGCAGGTTTAAGCTCAAATGAATTAGCAGCCAGGGTTTTGGATACATAAGTGAATTTCATCTGCTGTAGAGCTAACATCTACACTTCACACCAAATTGGGGATTTTTGTGTGTCACTCTAAAATCTCCAATTTTACACCCGATAATTTTGTTTCCTTATTTATTTGCACCCAACTTCCAGAGGTTTTGACCTCCCTAAATCTTGGATGTAATCTTCACTTTAGTTGGAAAACTAAACATATTTTAACACATTAATTGGCGAGATTGAAAGTAAATTAAGATTAAAGTGAAAAGAACATCACAAATTCTTTAACAATTTTTGTGGCTCACCAATTCAAATCACAATTTCACAAATCTCAAGACAAGGAGAAAGACAGAGAAAACTACTCAAATCTCTTAGGGAAAACACAACAAAACTTGGAATTCATATATAAAATCAAAGTCATATAAACTAAAATAATAAATAAACTTATCTCTAATTACTACCCAAGAAAACTCTTCAAAGATCCTCTGAATCTCTTCCTTTCTTTACAGCACACAGAATTCCTCTTCGACGCGGCAAGGAGGAAGAAATCTTTCACTTTCCCTCCACTCTTACAATCTCTCGAAGAATTCCTCACAATTTAGACTCTCAACACTTTTTCAAACTTTAATTTGGATCCTCCCCTTTATATTTTTGGCCAAAGTCTTCTCTTTAAAGATGTGGATGAGTTTTCCCAAGAGTTTCCTAAGCATCCCATCAAAATTTGTCCTCATCAAAAGCCTAGTTGGACATAACCACTGAGCTCGCCGTCAGCGGCCTCGAGGGCACTGTTGGAGGACCTTCTTAATGAATTAATTCTGGAGTCTCGAGAAAATCTCACTGTCGACGGGTCGATGGCGCCATCGGTGCCCTAGTTCAATTCTTCACATTTTGGTCCTTTTCGCTCCAAATTCACTTTTTTTTGCATCTTTTTGCTTGAATGACCCTATTTCATCAGTCTTGCAATAAAAAATCTAAAATAACTTTCTTTAAAGTGCAATATCATCAAAAATAGTATTAAATAGGTATGAAAATCTCAACATATTTTCCTTTGGTCAGTACTAGACCCCGCTGAGCAAGATTTTGAACACAAGGCGAGTACCAATCAACAAGTAATTCCATTAACTCGAAAGAAAGCTCATTTTCTAGTTCTAAATTGATTTCAAAGCTAGAGGATGAAGAACAATGATGAAACTTAATTGCTTTCATACCTGCACTATGTACCTCTTTGACCATATGCCCCTCAATTTTATGAGTAGAAATCGGGGTGAGGGCCATAGTTTGTACATAGCGATTAATCCAATTGTATATTGAACCATAATCACATTTCTCTTCATCTTCTAAATCAATTTCAAAGAGTGGTTTCTTCTGGTTAATCATTGTTGCACTTTTCCTTATTTTTTCATCTTCAGAACTGTCTTCCAAACAAATGTTGATGATTGAACTCTTTCGTTCGACAATTTTATCATTCCTTCTGCGACCTCATCCCTGACCTTGACCTCGGATACCAGTTGTAGAGGAACTCTCACCTTCTTATTGTAAAGGGGTAATAAAATATTGTTGAATCGATATTGGATGACCTTGTCTTTGTATATCTTTTGGACCCTTTATGTTTCTTATAATATTGTCTTGAAGCATAACATTCTTTTTCAGAGGAGTATAGTAATTGGCATCTTAATGAATACCTATTTCATGAATCAATAATGATTATAGATCTCCCTTTATACAATATTCTTGTCCTTTCAAACAATACTTTATGCATTGGTGTAGTGATGAATGAACTAAACTGTTCTCATGAATCCAGGGTCAGCCCAAGAGAGCATTGAATGAAGTCTCAAAATCAATGATATGGAATTTTGTAGTTGTTACTAATTCTCCAATTCTCATTAGTAATATAATTGATCCAAGAGCTCTTTCCCCTTTCTGGTTAAAGCCTCTTAACATCATCTTATCAGCAGTCAATTGTCTTGTGTCTATGTCCGAATACACCAAAGTCCGTAAACTCATTGGATTAATGGATGCCACTGGATCCACTAATACTTTGTAGAGAATGAAGTTGCTGATTTTAATAGAAATATACAACTGACAATTATTATCAGCGATCCCAAGTAGCAAATCATCATTTGTGAATGTTATTTTTTCTTGTTCTCTTAATGAACAAACCTCATCCGAGGAAGTACTAGCAAGTTGAGCTAAACAAATTTCTAGATCTAGCAAAGTTTTTATAAAGCCTCTCTCATTTCCTTTAATAGGATTAAGGCCTCGAGGGTAATACTTTTCCGCTTCTCAAATTTATTTCTATCACTTCTTTTGAATCATGACTTGACTTTGGAACTGCCTCTACATGAGCTGGAGTAACTGATTCTTCTAGGATTTCTTCCGATTCTGAAGACTCCTACTCTATTGCAATCGGCGATCCATGAAATTCAAAAATGGGCGCATCTTCTTCAGAATCATAATTATTATCATCAATATTTTATCTTGTCTCACCGTCACATGTGTCAAAACTTTGTATGATTTGAGAATCATCAGAAAGATTGAGATTAGTATTGGGATTAGGTGAGTCATCCCTAATTATACCATCAACAAAAATAGTCAAAATGTAGCCAAAGTCAAATTCCATAGTGTTACGTGCCCCTGGTGGAGCAAAGAAGAAGTCATACAAGGTCAGTGGTTTGAGAGATTTCTCTCCCAAATCCATAGTAACTAATCTTGGACGATCGAGTTTCATTTCACATTTCAGTTTTTTGATGGGTTTTTCAGTTTTCTTCGAATCTTCTTCTACCGTAATCGACAATACTGGCTTAATAAGTTCTTGATCTCGAATCGTAGCTTATACTGAAGTATTCTGAATTTGATTCAGTATTTTCCTTGAAGACTTTGTCCAAACTCGATTCCACCCATCTTCTACTGCGTAAGGATCGATCGGAATAATGGGATCAACCAAAACTGTATTGATTGATCCTTGTCCAGGTTCTTTCGTATACTCTTTCGGGATCGTTATGATCCTGTCCCTAAGATTATATTAAAACGAATTCTTGAAAGAAAAGTAATTCTCCATAGTATGTCTAATCATTCTATGATATGGGCAATATAATGGGTGATCCTTCTTATCAACCTCATCGGGCTTCTTTGGTTCTGGAAAGCTGAATCCCGGTTTCTTGATTAGATTGCCAAACATTTTATCAACTGCTTCATCTTTAAAATGATATACTTTTTTCAAATTCTCTGTCAGGGTTGGAATTCATCTGTTATTTTTTTGATAAGTCCTCTGCTGGGACGATTGTGTATGGTATTGCTGAGGAGGCTGATGACTTTGTTGTGATTGTTCAACTTTTATCTCTAATGGCTGCTTACCCTTATCAATAGTCGCAATAGTCCCAAACTTTTTCTTGAAGACTTTTGCGGGTCTCTGTTTTTCAAATTTCTCAATGAAACCAAGTTGTTTAGCTTCCTCTTGAAGACTCCCGGCTTTACTGAGTAGTTTTTCAAAAGTTTTAATCGTGAACCCCTTGAGGAGGAAAGTAATTGGTCCATGAATACTTTTTAACAGGATTTCAATCGCATGTTGTTCATCAAGTTGAGGTTTGCATTTCATGCTTAAATTCCTCTAATACAGAATGTAATCCACTAGAGTTTCATCTGTTCTTTGTTTCTCAATCACTAAATCACCGACAATGATATGGTGTCGAGCCCCAACAAATCATTTAATGAAGAGATCTTCTAATTCTGTGATTGTTTTAACGGAACCATTTGGCAATTCTGCATACCAATCAAATGCCACTCCTGATAGGCTACTGACAAACTATCAGAAGAGTAGAGCATCATTCCCCCTATGTTGCAACAACTGGCACGAAAATGTGCCACATGCTGTCGAGGATTTCCTGTTCCATCAAAAGTTTTAAACAAAGGTGGTGCAAAACTGTTGGGATATTGCACGACATTGAATTCTTCAGGATATGTTCTACCCCTTATAATTGGTACACCGTCTTTAGACTGTATCAAGGTTTCTTTCACCTGCTATTCTATCATACTTTTAATGTCCTTCTCCAGTATTGAATTCTAGACACAACCTTTCTTACATTATTATTCTTTATTAACATAAGTGGATTCCTTTTTATTATCGTCGATCTGTATAATTTTTGGTTGGTTTACCTCAATAGGTACTAGTTTTAGAGACTGTGGCTGGCTTTGTAAAGTCATAATGACAGCCATCATTTCTTCCATTTTTGCTTTACTGTATTCCATCTGTTCATCTTTTTGCTGAACAATCTTTTGCAATATTTCCACAATACTCTTCTCTCTTGGTGCCTCTCGTAAAGATGAAGTTGCTCAAGTTTCCACCACATTTAGCTTAGCAAAATCCTCATCCATATAATCAGTCAAATCCTCTTCATCATCCAATTCATCTTCCCTTTCCTTAAAAAACTGCTTAATGTCCTTTCTGAGCTTTTCTAGCTTTATTTCAATTGGGTCCTTTTTAGACACCTTAGAATCAGTCTGTGACAAATGACAAGCAACATTTTCAATGGTGATTGCAGTGGGCAACACATCACATGTAGAATTTTCTCCGAAATTTTCCATCATGGGCTCTTTTGTATGTGTTTGTTCAGCAAACTTAGGTCGCCACACCATCTTCTCATGTACAAGTATCTTGTGGTCGAGTGACTTATTGGTGACATCCATATGCTGAGAACCGGTGGGCCCTCTAGTGTCTGAACCAAACACCTCAACATGTAATCTTTTATTATTCCTTGATCTTTCTGACCATGGTAAGGGCTTATCCTGTACCCTGGGTACACTTATTCTTGGCCCCAGACGATATTTAACGGGTTTTCATCCCCTAAAATTTGGGGACATAACAGCGGTAGGAGTGTCAACGACGAAAATGGGAGGAACATGGGCTCCCAAACGCTGTCTGATGGGAATCCTGGGCGGTCGTGGAGTGGCAGAGGCGAAACTTAAACGAGGATCATTTGAACAGACTCTCCTAGAGGTTTGTAGAAGCAAACCTTCTCTCATTCTCTCAAATTTCTTTGCAAGTTGCAAAACGAACTTATCATTCTTCAGTATCTATCTCCTCATCTAGGGTGACACAGCGCATCTTATGCTATTGAGGATTTTATCAACAGAACATCTTTCTTTCTTTGCCAGCTTCTCAAATACCATACAAACTCGCGTTAATGGTACGAATCCTCTAGTCTTTACTTGGTTATTGTGACAATAGAATTGAGACGATGTAGCAACAATCTTTCTTCATAAAGAGCAGCAGACAGTGGATGAAACCTACTCCCTCTTAATAGAGGGGAGGTTTCAGGTAACCCAATTTCTTCATCTTTATCTAAAGAAATCATGGCAACAACCTCGACAACTTTCACTTTCTTGATCTTAGTTATTCTCCAGTTTTTGTTCCTTCTCTAAGTCTTGGTCAGAGGTGCAGACCTCGAACTAGACCCTATCTTAAACACAAAAGGTGCTGTCAAGAATGTCAAACCCTTTATAGTGACAGGCTCATCATCTGCCTGAATCACCTTCCCTTTAAGTCGAGCGGGGAAGGTGACAGGTGCAGTGACTAGAGCGGTGGGGGCAGTAACAGTTGTTTCCATGGTATCCTTGACAATTTTAGTGATTTTTGCAACAATAGCAATGTTCTTCTCAGCTGATACCCTTTCAAAGGTGGGAACTCATGTGTCGACTTCAGATTGAATTCCACTATGGGCTCCACCATTTTAGGAATTTTATTTCTCAGTATAGCGACAATAATGTCTCCAAACTTAATGTCAGCATTGTTAAATCCTTGTCCAAAGCGAATGAAGGCTCTATCAGGCAGCTAGTTCTTATTTACAGCCAAGTCCATTTTGGTGTCAAAGGAGAAGATCAACTTTGGTGTAGTCATTTTCTGTAATTTCAAATTTTCTAGAAATTAGACTCACAATGTTTANTATATATATATATATATATATATATATACATCTTAAGCTTTATTTATAGGTTTTAAATAATCAAATCAAAATTCATAAATAAAGGAAAGAGTAGGATGTGTTGGACATGTGTTCGTGATTTAAAGAGAAACCTTCTCGTATCAAATTCACTCCTACAAATCATCTCCTAACATCTCACACCTATTGGGAGTCTATTCTATTTAAAATTTAAAGATTCCAAAACCTTTCTGTTTATGGGTGATTAAACAGTGGCTCCAGAATAAAGAGAGTTGACGATACCTACTCAAGGAAGAAATGTGAGAAGTACGTCAACGAAAGAATGATAGTCTGACCCACTAGGGATATGAGCACACTACCAATGTTTGAAAACAAAACCTCTTGATCAGAATGGAGAGAGGAACCATTCCCCAGTGGAGTCGCCAGAAATTGTCAGCTATTTTTTTTAAATAAGATTTTAAAATTTAAATTTAGAATTTAATATATATGTATATGTAATATAATTTTAATTTCGTGAAAATGATATTTTTTAATTTTAAAAAATGATGAGACCAAATAGATCTCATATATCTAATAGTTTAAATAGCTGAGCACAATACAATAAGTGATATATCATCTTGAAGGATGAACGTATCACTTATTAGTAGGCTTAACTATCTAAACTTAAAAGTTTATGAGTCTATTTTGGTCTGCAAAATTTATAGCCGACAAATTCCCCTATCTAATACACAGATTAGATAGGGTTTAGATTAATCTGGGTTCTTAATTCCCTATAGAGGCAAGCCCCTATAGTTAATTACATCTTACACAATCAAAGCCACTTAAGAAAACTCTCGATAATGATCAGAGGTTTCATCTTCAAGAATTCAATGTTCAAGTTTCTAAGATGGTTTATAGGAAAAATCAAATAGGATAGGTTCAAATAAGAGCAATTATTTTTGGAATCCAAAGAAATGAAAAGTAGGAGATGTCGAAGATACTGAAGGTGGTTCAGTGACATCTCAAACTAACCTATGAATTGGCTTTACGTTTTTGAAAGGGAGATTATGTGATATTTTATTCCTATAAATTATTTAGATATTTGAGATTTATATATGTATATCATATGCAAATAATCCGAGAAAATTTGAGGATTTATGTCTTACCAAATGACGACCTTGGAAGCCTAAAAAGTTTAAGACTTATATCGTACGATATAAAAATCATAGAAAGTCCTAAAAGATAATGTGAGGATTTACGTTGCGGTAGATGAACGACCTCAACATCCTGTAGGTATGTTATTTAAATCTATTGAAACTTGATTGAAGTTCCTTCTACCATCATCCGTCGTAGTCCTGATTGCCGCCTGGAGATGAATCACCAATCGACAACATCATCGTCTCGTCCCGAGAAGAAGGGAGGAATAAGAGAGAAACCATGCCTCAAAAGGCGTATCCTAGGATATTGTATAAACATACTAAAAGAACTTGTATTTAAAAGTTTGAATGTAGGTGAATGTCTATAGTGCAATATAATATAAGTAAGAAACAACTATGTAGTGACGTACTGTAATAAAAAAAGACTGGAGGAAAATTATGGAAATGAAGTAATATAAAGAAAGGAAAGACTATGCAATAATAAAAAAATGTACAATAAAGGAACAAAACTGAAACAACTAAGTGTACCTGATTAAGTCTGGCGATGCTACAAAAACAAATTACAATTGCATAGTATAAAGGGGTTAGATAAGTATTAATAAATGATAAAAGAAGAGTTAAGTGATAAGCATATGAAAATTTAAAGTGGAATATTAGCTTTTAATTTGGGTTTAGGCTCAAACTAGACCTCTTTTTTTCTTTTATCTCGATCCCATAGGAAATTGATATATCAAAGTCAACCTATCAACATCAACTAGAGGCCACCAACGAATCACCCATATAATCAGGCAGCCCTAGACCCTATCGTTTAAATGATGTGTGAGTGGAGTAGTATCTGAACTTATTTAAGTTAGTGTATCTATACATGATATGTAGTATCTGAACTTATATAAGTGTAGTGCATCTATATGTGATATGTAATACTTGTCGTGCAGGGTGTAGTGTGTGGATATAGTGTTTGTAATATAAAATGTGATATGGTGATACCTAGATCATCAACTAAAGATGTGTGGTGTATCTGTATGTGATGTGAAGATGTACTATGTGCTATACATGGAGTGATATCGAATGCATGCATGTATTAGTTAGGGTATGATGTCTACAGTGTAATGTCATATCTGTTATTTCGTGATTGTAGTATATATGTGGTGTTTTTAGTATCTATTCTTTTGTAAGTGTAGTATCTGTGCGGTGTTTGTAGTATCTGTTCTTTTGTAAGTGTAGTATCTATGCGGTGTTTGTAGTATCTATTCTTTTGTAAGTGTAGTATCTGTGCGGTGTTTATAGTTTATGTTCTTTTGTAAGGGTAGTATCTGTGCGGTGTTTGTAGTATCTATTCTTCTGTGGATACGGATTCTCAAACCTTTTGAAAAAGGGTTAGAGTTGTCGATGATCTAGGGGTGAAAGGCTATTGCACTAATTGAATATTGATTTTATATTTTCAGCTATAAGAAGAGCTGATCAATGGTTCTTTGCATCATTGCCTATTACCACGCACGTCGACCTAATAAGCCACTTTGATATTTCATATGCTTATCCAACAAAGAGTTTGGATATCTCATATTAAGAGATGGAAAGAAATAACTATCTAAACATTGCTATAACATCCACAAATATATACTCCAAAACTATAAAAAAAAAAGATTTCCAACAAGTATTTGAATGATGGGGCAGCAAAAAGCATAAAAAACATGCTCCATATATATATTTTCTAGCCAATGAAAATGAATCATAGCAGGTATTTGTATAAAGGTCAGCAAGAAGCATAAAAAATGAGCTCCACATATATTTTGAACCCTAAAAATGAATTCCAATAGATATTTGTATAAGGGTCAGCAAGAAGCATAAAAAAACGAGCTCCACATATATTTTTTTTAGCCAATGAAAATGAATTCAATTAGGTATTTGTATAAGAGTCAACAATAAGCATAAAAAAAAGCTCCACATATATTTTGAACCCTAAAAATGAATTCCAGTAGATATTTGTATATGGGTTAGCAAGAAGCATAAAAATGTGGGCCCTAACTGAGAGCAAAAAGTAGAACCAACTCTAGCAAAGAGCAGGAACAAGAAACGGAGCCACAACAGAGGGTAGGAACCGAAACCCAACCCCAATGGAGAATAGAGATCAGAATCAATTTTAGCAAAGAGCGTAGATCAAAACCAAACCCCAATAAAGAGTAGGAACCAGAAACAAATTTTGGCAAGGAGCAAAAATCGAAACCGAACCCAGTACAAAGTCTAAGAAACGAAACTGAACCTCAACAGAGAGCAGGAATTGAAACCCAACCCCAACAGAGAACAAAAACCAGAATTAATTCTAGCAAAGAGCAGTGATTGAAATCAAACCCAATACAGAGTCCATATTAAACTACCAAAGGTCAAAACGAATCTCAATCACTAGGCAAGACTACAACCTCAAATCTGATAAAAAAAGGGATCTCAACATATATATATTAGAAATAGGAGCAACAATAAAAACAAAACTAAAATCTCAAATCCGGTATTAAAACTAAAAGAAATAGCTTCCAATATGTATATAGTCGAATATGAGCAGCAAAGAAGATAAGAAATCAGCCTCCGGTCAACTTAAGCCAAATCGAGTTATTACAAAACTTAGAACTGAACGAACAAAGGCTCAAAACTGAAATACCATGAAGCTTACAACTGAACCAACAAGAAACAAAGTTGATCTCAGCAAGGGACAGAACTTCGAGTTCCAAAGAGTCATTTGAAACCAATATATGAATCCTCAAGGAATACTTTCAAATAAAGATAGTTAGGGACATAAAACCAACCCTAAACAATTGTTCAAAACCTGTATATAGATTTCAAAGAAAAATGTTTCAAATAAAGTGGCCAAAGGCACAAAACCATGGCTCTTAAATCAATTTCAAAGCCAAAATATCATTTCCCAACTAATTCAAAAAAAAAATTCAGGAAGGGAATATATTTCCCAAGCCATAAAAAATGATTTCCAGCATGTATTTGAAGAATAGACAGCTATAAGCCAAAACTGAGCACCTAATAGGTAAAAAAAATGATCTCCAACATATATTCGAATAGGGATAGCAAGAAGAGCCAAAACCGAACCCCCAACAATTAGCAAGGATCAAAAGCTGACCATTAAGATCAAATTCCTAAGAGCCCCAAAATCAAATAGAAGCCATTTGAATATATTTCAAATAGGAGAACAACCGAAAAGCGTAAAGTAAAGCCCCCAACCATCTTATTTTAAAGCATCAACATTAAATCAATTTAGCAAAGAAACCACAGCCCGTGAGGCTCAACAACAAAAAAAATTCTTCGTATAAAGCTTATGCGATAAGGAAAACCACTAGCCAACGAATCAAGAATATGACCAAAGATTAATCGACCACCAAACCGAAGCGGAGCCCAGCAAATAACTAAGAGTATGATATAATTTCCTTAAAATTGACTTAGTTTGAAGCCAAAATGAATCCATCACAAGCCTAAATTGAGCCTAGCAAATGACCAAAAGAATATACCCCAACAAGCCAAAATCAAGCCTAATACAGAGGCCATACTCAATTACAAGAATATTTTCAATATTGAAGTTTAAATAAAGAGAACTGTAGGAAATATAAATCGAGCCCCCAAGACTAAGTAGATTCATAAACCTTCATTTCAAAACAGAGAAAATTCATGAGGCCCAAAACAAAACCTCCAAGACCAAACAAAACTGAATGCCTAATGAGTGAACTAAAAAAACAGAATCTCTCATAAATTAAGTAAATACAAGAGTCTCCATGTTAAAGCAATGCATGCAAGAAAATAGTATTCAAAAGAACCCAAAAAATTACTGAAAGTTGAAATGTATCTTCCAGCAAACTGCTAAAATCTACAGCATTATCTCCAGCATGAATAAGTAACCGTAAGATAGATTTTCATGAGAGAACTTTTTTCTTTATCAAAGAGATGATCAAACTAAAAATATCATTTCCATTTGATCGATCAATCTCATAGTCCAAAAGAAGTTATCAGATTAATGAATAATCAAGAAACTAACTGCATTCTAGAAGTAAATGAAACCTGATCTTAACTCCTTGCTAACACAAGAAGAAGAAGAGTAAGAAAACCTTGAAACAGAAACTTCCAACAAAGAATGAGCTCTCAAACTATGTTTCCCTGAAACCTCCAAAAAAAAATCCACCCTTTAAATTCTTCCCTCAAAGGGGTATTTATAGTCGGCGAGAGCAAAAGGGTTCATCGACGGTGAGAAAAGGGAGGTAACGAGAAAAACCTCAAAGGGCAAAGAAATTCGTCAAGATTCAAAATAGGGGTTTCCAGATCCATTCAAGCAAGAAATATCATTATAAGCGAACTACCAGAGAGGCTATCAGTGATGAGAGCTTGGAAAAGGAGGAGATGACTGGAAGACCAGCAAGTGATCTCCAAGATTCAGTCAAGAGAGGAGGGAAAGGGGCTTCAGCTAAGGCAAAGAAAAATAGAGGCACGAGCAGGGAAGGGGAATAGTGGCCGAGGGTTTAGAGAAAAGAAAAAAAAATCTTTTTTTATTAAAAAAATAATAATATTATTAATATTTATTTAATTTTTTTTTTAAATTTCAAATTTTGTGCGAGCGCGGGACCCTAGCAAAATAGGTGTCCTTTCTAGCGAAAATTGACGTTTCGAACGTGACGGCACGGTCTGTTTCGTTATCCAAAATCATTCGGATAAATTCATCAAAGATCGCGTCAAATTAATTTTAATTCATGTGCGGCGTGTTACATAAAATTATTTTGACCCAATCGGAGCTGTCTAACAAATCTATCATTGAACGATCCTCACATAAGTGACAACCAAAGTCAAATAAACTGCTCACAACAAAAAATTGAACGTCGCACCCATCTTAGAGTCCACTTAGGTCCCTTAAATACCTATAGGAACTCAAAAAAAGTTTTAATATGTCAGCTTTCATCAACTCAACTAGACATCAAGGATCATAAACCATCCACACGAAACTTCAAAGAGCAACGAAATGGCTTAAATTTCTAAATGTCTTGGGTCCCAATCTAGTCCTCTAAGAGAGTCAAAATAAGAAAATCCTAGGGCTAGATCCTAGGGTATTTAGGAAAAGGAAAAGAGGATCTCAAAATTGAGGTCAACACACTTATAGCCAAAAACTCTTTTGCACAATTTTTCACCTTTTTGCTCCAAATTTGATCTTTTTTCACTCCTTTAAGTATTTTTTCCATTTTTACTTGTACCTGTAATAAAAATACAAAAAATACCTTCCATTAAAGTGCAATATCTCAAAAATAGGTATAACAATGTGTCTAAAAATACTATATATTTTAGTTGTATCAGCGAGTCTTCTCGTTCCACCACCTGAAACTTAAAATGCGTGTGAGAGCACTTTATATAAAGCGTAGAAATAAGGTTCTAGTGACCTACCCAACCCTAGGTCATATCTTGGTGGGTCCCTATTTTATTAATTAAGGATGATTTTATTAAGAAAAACATATTAAGTTTAGTAGACCTCTGATATAAGAGATCTGGAGAAAGAAGCAGGTCCATGCTTCCCTCTCACTGCCTGATGAAAAGTCTGAAACTCTTTTTAAAATTATTATGTTGCTTAATAACCCATCCTATAAATACCTTTAATGCTCAATGAACATTGATGTCTCAATTATCCCTACAAGTAGGGTAATTATCACTTACAATTTAATTTGAGAATTGTGTGGGTGAAGACTCTTTTAAAGGGGGAAGTTAATGTTATCAAGGCACTTGGATAACATTTTTCTTTTAATTTGGGCTTGTAGTGATTTAAAGGTGTTAAATTTTAATTATGTTTACTTTTCTAATTCTCATTTAATCAGATTTGATTTAGCTTAGGTCACTACTAAGCCCTTAAGATTTTGTTAGAAATCTTAGTTTTTTTTTTTATGAAAAGATTGAATTTTTAGGTGATGATGCTTTATTATCAAAATTTTTAGAATTCATTTGAATCATTAAATAGAGGTATTAAATTTGGGAGTTATCAACACCCAAAATCATGCCCCTAAGTCTAAGATAATTTGGTTGACTAGACTTCCAAATTTTAATAATTTAAGGAAATTATAAATTTATCCTTTAATTAATAAAGTGAGATTGGTTTCTACCAATTATTCCCCTTTGTTTCAATAATCCAAATATTTTAATCAAGGTCAAAGGTTTCCCCACTTCCCCTCCTTGAATTATGCCTAAATGTTAATTAAGAGCAAATTTCCAAAATTACACTTTTGCCCCTAAGGCTCTATCACTTCATAATTTGTCAAATTTAATTCAAATGAATTTGGAAATTTTATCCCACCACACTTATGGGTTAATTAAGACATCAAAGAATAGAATATGATTTTTCAAAATTTAATTTAATTTACATAATTATTTTTATGCAAAAATAAGATTTTTCAATGAAAAATATATAACTTGACAAAGGCAAAGCCTAATCTGTTGAAATTTTTATTAGAAGTAGAATTAGAATAGAAAATAATTGAGACCAAATTTCATGATTTATTGAGTTATATTTGAATTATTAGAATTATTTTAATTATTAGAGCATTTAATAACTATAAAATATTTTAAACATGGAAAAATTAAGTTTTATATTTTTATTAAATATATTTGAGGTTAAGGATACTAGAGAAAAAAAATTCATATTTTTTTAATTTTTTTTTGAATTGTTAGAATTATTTTAGAGAAAGTCCAATTTTAGCCTTTAAAATTTTTTTTAAGCTTTAGTTATTTTTTTTAATTTTGTTATTTTTTATTTATTTAAATATTAAAAATAGGCTAAAAAAGACCATTTTATTTTTAAAAAATTCCTCTGATCACAGAGAACTCCAAAAAACAATTTTTATAACTTTTTTTAGTCATTTTAGTGTTAAAAATGGCAGTTAACATAAGAAATCAATTTTAGTTATCAAATGAGCTCCAAATATTTTGAAATTTTTATAAGGAGTTCTCTAAATTTTCAAGTTATAGTGGAGAGTTAAAATAAAGTCAGTTAGATGTTTATGTTTCCCAAAATTGATTTTCTTTGTGTTTTAGGGTTTGTAAAAATTAAGTGCATTCTTAATGACTTGGCTCATGAAAAATTTTTCAAAGGGTTCTCTAGTCATGGGAAAACTTCCCAAAATTTCTTAGAATTTTCCAAGCAACATGCAAATTATTATGATTAATTTATGCAAATAATATACATAAATTTGAAAAATATGGATCTCTGTCTAAAGATCTCTTCTGACTTTGGAAAAATTAGAAAATCTTCCTTAAGACAGATGCAACAACATGCCAAATTTTTATGCCATGGTGAAATGTCTACATGCATGGAGAATCAAAAGACTTAAAATAATATTAAATTAATTAAAAATAAAATATGTATCAAATGAACTTCAAACTATTTCCACCTTGTTTTCCTCTGTTCACTAAGAAATTGAGTATTTTTATTTTATTTTTGTGATTTTTCTACACAAAGATATGAATTTTTGAAGTTAGGGCTATTTATTTAAATCAGAAAATACCCTATTTATTTATTTAAACATGCGGTGCTGCGTCAACTTACGGTGGGTCCAAAGTTCCACGTGGCGTCCTCTGGTTCAGCACCACCATCCACCTCAGTGCTGACTCAGCTCGCGTTTCATGTAAGAAAGCGTTGTCCAGCTAGATCTCATTTGTTGATGAGATAAACGCGCGATCGGATGACTCACCATCGTCGTCCCCAAACAGGCTAACCCAAGAACCGTTCACACTAAAACCTTAATATCTCCTCTAGACTCAACCAAATCTCATAAGGTTTTATTCTATGGACTCTTCTAAATGAGACGAACACATCCATATGATAAACATGCCATTAAACTAAGCTTAATCAAACAAAGAATCAAAACAGGCTCGAGAAGAGGGGAAGTTCAATACCTTTGGTCTAAGAAGTGAAGCTTCAATCAGAGGTGCTCAACACTTTCGTAGAGGTCCAAGGAGCCTAGGGATTGAGCCTCTTGTCATGATGAAAGGTCTAGACCCAAATTCGATCAAATCCAAATTTGAATTTTGATCAAAGTCTAGTTTAGAAGCTTTGTGTGAGGGAGATTTGATGGGCTTCGTCTTAGTTCAGTGTGGTGATGGTGTGGGTGAGTTTAATTTGATTTTGGTGGAGTGTAGAGGTGTGGAGAGCTTTGTCCTATCTCCGACAGGTTTTGAGCTCAAAAATTGAACTCCGACTAGTGGATTTAAGGAAATGAGTTAGTTGGGTTGCACTGTGGAGGTCTTATGGAAGCTCAGGAAGTGATTTTGAAGGATCTCCTTGAAAAAATTTCAGCACCTCCTCTTATGGCCATGGAGGTGAGGTTTTATAAAATTGACTTAGGGTGGCTGCCATGGCCAATTGGGGGGGGGTGAAAAAGTTTGCTTTGAGTGGAGGGCAGAAGAGCTCTAAAATTTAAAATGGGATGAGGTGGCCTCTAGTTTTGAATTTGGTTTGATTTCATGGGTGTAGCCCTCAGTTTGGCCATTTTTCGGCAACTAGGCTAGCCGACAAGGCTAGGGGAGGTGGCTAGGTGGTCAAGTGATCCAGGGGAATATGCCACAGCAATTTATTTGGGTAGGTGCTTAGTTTTGGCAAAAATACCTTAGGCTTAAGCAATTTTGGAAGCAAACCCATTGATTTGGAGATCCTTTGGTTCATGGCTCATTTGGGTGGTTCTATGGGATTTAGTCTGGTCAATAAGGTTTAAAATTTTGTTGTGCTAGTCTTTAATTTGTCAATTTAGCTTGATTGGGTCAATTTTTTTTGAAGGGGTCCATGTAGGTCAATTTGGCTTAAAGTTGGTTTGGGTTAGGTTGTCCATTTCATTGATCAACATTGTGTAGATGATTGTAATGAACATTTTTGGTGAAGGATTGAAGTGATTTTGAGAGATTTTGGATTTTGATCAATTTGGGCATGTTGCTAGACATGGGTCTAGATTGGGCTAGGCTTGGGCTAAATCCAAATTGATTGTTGAGAAAGGTCAATAGGAATGTCATGAAGAGTTTTCAACATGAATTGGGTGCCAATTTTGGGGCTAAGGCATTCAATTTGCTGGAATTTGAGGACATAGCTAATTTTTGCCAAATTTGGGATTTTTGGATTTAATTTAAAATTAAATGAAATTGAAGCTTTACCAAAGCCAACTGAAGGTCAAGTTTGATGTTTAGGAATGTTATGAAGAGTTTTCACCATAAATTGTGACAAATTGACTAGACTATAGGTTCAATTTGGTGAGATCAAGTCATATGGCCAAAATTGGGCCAATTGAGCTTAGATTTTGTTTAGATTGTTCATATGGAAGGTGAAATTAAGTTTAGAATTGAAATTGGGAGAAATTGGGACCAATTTGATGGACATTTGAGGTGAATTTAGGGAAGTTGGGCCTTTAAAGGCAATTTGGGGGTTTTTGTCAAAATGGTCAAATTGGCCAAATTGGGTCATGTGGTAGTTGAGAAAAATGAAATTGAGAATATTTGAAAGGTTTTGAGAATTTTTGGGACTTTTGGAATTTTTGAAATTTTGGGCTAAGGAGGTGCATTTTGGTAATTTGGCATTTTTTTGGGGATTTTGGGTAAATTGGATGTTTTCAGAAGGTTTGAAATGATTTTTGAACAAATTTGGATATTTTGAATAAATTTGAGAATTTTTGCCAAATTTAGGGTTTCAAGGGTACTTAGGTAATTTGGATAATTTTGGGGCAAAAGGCCAAGTTGAGTATTTTTCGTAGAATTGGGGTGCCAATCACCATAAATGAGCTATGGACCAATGGGAACCCCGTTTTGGTCCTCTATGTACTAGTCTTAGCTAAACCCCACCCTAGGTCTAGTAGGTTTAGAGTTCCATCTACATGAGTCTCCCAAAGGATTATGGAATCAAAGTCAAGGAATTTTGGGTTTATGGTATTGAGTGAGGTGATTGTATTGAGTGCCTTAGCTCTAGACCAATACCCAGAGTCAACCCTAAGGGCAAGCAGCCCTATGGGAACTCTCATTGAGCTCCCCCATAATGTCCCCACTTACTAAATGCTAGAGGTTAGGACCACTATGTGGAACTTCAAGTTGAGTGAAGAGGAGTTTGAAATTTCTAATGGTGAGGGTTCCTTTTCTAGTTTTCTAGGAATAATCAATAGGAAAGACCTATGGCTAGAACCTAGGCTATTAAAGAGGAAAACTAGACCACAACTAAAAGTGAGGTCAACAAATGGACCCCCAATAGGCGTGGTGTGCTGGGCTTGCAAACTGCGCGTAATGGCGTTGACCAACGAGATGAACAAAGCCAATACAAAGTCCTAAGTCAACAGAGAAAAAAGGAGTGTAGAATTTGAGTGTGCTATTTGTTTTCGCTTGGGAATTAGCAGGTGAATATTTGATGTAGATCAGGAGGTAGAAACTCTCGCTGGTGATTGGAGAGTAGGTTTTGAGTTATTAGATTTCAGGTGCTTATAGAGGATGAGAATCAGTACGTAAGTGCTGACATCGAGGTAAGAATTGAAATTTAGGTTTCAATCCAAAAAAGAGGAGATCCGTAATTTAGGTATCAAACTCGAAGTAAGGGAATTAGAATTTAGGTACTGATCCTGAGATGAGAATTAAAATTTAAGTAGTAATCCCAAAACGAAAGTCAGAATTAAAGGACTGATTAAAAAAAAGGATTTAGAAGTTAAGGACTGATTCCAAAATGAGGAATGAAGTTAGGGATAAATCATAAAAGAGAGAGTCAAAAGTTAGAGACCGATCTCGAAAGGAGGAAATCAAAAGTAAAGGATTGATTTTGAAAATGAGAATTGAAAGTTAAGAATCAATCTCAAAAAGAGAGTCAGAAGTTAAGGACCGACCTCAAAAGAGTGAATCAAAAGTTAGGGACTGATTCAAAAATGAGAATTGAAAATTAATGATCAATCTAAAAAAAGAGTCGGAAGTTAAGGACCGGCCTCAAAAGAGTGAATTAGAAGTTAGGGACTAATTCTAATATGAGAATTGAAAGTTAATGATCAATCCCAAAAGAGAGTCGGAAGTTATGGACCAACCTCAAAAGAGTGAATCAGAATTTAGGGACTTATTCCACGATAAGAATTGAAAGTTAAGGATCAACCACAAAAGAGAGTTGGAAGTTAAGGACCAACCTGAAAAAAGTGAATCAGACGTTAGGGACTGATTCAAAAATTAGAATTGAAATTTAGTGATAATTCTCAAAAGAGAGTTGAAAGTTAAAAACTAACCTCAAAAGAGTGAATCAGAAGTTAAGGACTGATTTTGAAAATGAGAATTGAAAGTTAATGATCAATCTCAAAAAGAGAGTCAGAAGTTAAGGACCGACCTCAAAAGAGTGAATCAGAAGTTAGGGATTGATTCAAAATGAGAATTGAAAGTTAAGGATCAATCTAAAAAGAGAATCAAAAGTTAGGGACCAACCTTGAAAGGAGGGAATCAAAAGTTATGGACTGATTCAAAAGATAATTGAAAGTTAAGGATTAATCTCAAAAAAAGAATCAAAAGTTAAGGACAGACCTCGAAAAGAGGGAATCAAAAGTTAAGGACTGATTCCAGAATAAGGATTGAAAGTTAAGGATCAATCATAAAAGAGAGAGTCTAAAGTTAGGGACCGAGCTTGAAAGAAGGAAATTAGAAGTTAAGGACTGATTTTGAAAATGAGAATTGAAAGTTAAGGATCAATCTCAAAAAGAGAGCCGGAAGTTAAGGAATGACCTCAAAAGAGTGAATCAAAAAATTGGGACTGATTCAAAAATGATAATTGAAAAGTAATGATCAATCTTAAAAGAGAATGGGAAGTTAAGGACCAACCTCAAAAGAGTGAAGCAGAAGTTAGACACTGATTTCAAGATGAGAGTTGAAAGTTAATGATCAATCTCAAAAGAGAGTCAGAAGTTAAGGACCAACCTCAAAAGAGTGAATCAGAAGTTAGGGACTGATTCCAGGATAAGGATTGAAAGTTAAGGATCAATCACATAAGAGAGTTGGATTTTAAGGATCGACAACAAAAAAGTGAATCAAAAGTTAGAAAATGATTTAAAATGAGAATTGAAAGTTAAGGATCACTCTCAAAGCTTAGTCGAAAGCTAAGGATCAACCTCAAAAGGGGTGAATTAGAAGTTAGAGACTGATTCCAAGATGAGAATTGAAAGTGAAGGATCAATCACAAAAGAGAGAGTCAAAAGTTTGGGACCGATCTCAAAAGGAGGAAATCAGAAGTGAAGGACCGATTTCAAAAATTAGAATAGAAAGTTAAAAATCAATCTCAGAAAGAGAGCCAGAAGTCAAGGACCGAACTCAAAAGAGTGAATCAAAAGTTAGGGACTGATTCAAAATGAGAATTGAAAGTTAAAGATCCATCTANTTTCCCAAGAGTTGCCTAAGCATCCCTTCAAAATTTATCCTCATCCAAAGCCTGGTTGGACATAACCGCCGATCTCACCATCGGCGGCCTTGAGGACGCAGTCGGTGGACCTTCTTAATGAATTAATTATGGAGTCTCAGAAAAATCTCACCGTCGGCGGGGTCGATGGCGCCGTCAGCGGCCTAATTCAATTCTTCATATTTTTGTCATTTTCGCTCCAAATTTGCTCCTTTTTGTATCTTTTTGCTCCAATGACCCTATTTCACCATTCCTGTAACAAAACATCAAAAATACCTTCTTTAAAGTGCAATATCATAAAAAATAGTGTAAAATAGGTATGAAAATCTCAACATATTTTTCTTTAAAGTGCAATATCATAAAAAACAATATAAAATAGGTATGAAAATCTCAACATATTTTCTTTTGGTCAAAATTCCCCAAACTTATCTATTACTTGTCCTCAAGTAATTTTAGTACTATAAAAAAGTTATGATATATTGTAGTAAAGTTTTAATTCAGAAATACTATAAGTTTGATTTATATAAATATCATGGTGAGATTTTCAAAAAAATTCAAGAAATTGAATTAACTCTGTAGCTACAAGATTATCTAGTCATTAAGTTTAAGAGTTCTAGTCTTCTATTCATTTCAAGAATGACTATATGTTGCAATATTAAGTCACTTAGAATATTCAAATATATGAACTTCATGAGAACCCTACTAGTAAAGATACTAAGTCACTTAGAATATTCAAAAGATAGGAACTTCATGAGAACTCTACTAGTAAAAGATATAGATGTTGTAATATCAAGTCACTTAAAATATTCAAATGATAGAAACTTCATGAGAATATTACTATTAAAAGATGATATTCTATAAATATAAGTTCAGGAATGTAATTAGGTTTTCCCTTTAACGTGGGTTCCAGTGAAGCCAATTTTTGATTAGGCATATCCTCAAGCTTCTCCTCACTTTCATATTTTTTCTTTCTTTATTTTCACTCTTTTTTTCATTTGGATTGTTTTCAATCCTTTATTTTTTTCCTTTTTCTATTGAGGATTACTATATCTGGATAGCTTTTAATGATTTTGAACATCACCTTGCTTTTCCTAAATTTGAAACTCAAAGCATTCCATTACCTTATGAATATTTCATAGCTTTTATATCATTAAGCCCCAATCTTTTCTTTTCAAATGAATTTCCAGATTCTTAATACTTCAAAATATAGTTTCCTTTACTTTAAATAGTTAACTATAATCTTATTCTCTTATACTAAATATCTTAATTTACAAAATAAATATTCATTATAAATTTTTTTTTAAATCNATAAGTGTAGTGAGTGCCTTAGCTCTAGACCAACACCCAAGGTCAACCCTAAGGTCCAGCAATCCTAAGGGTAACTCATCTTAAGTTTCCCCACCTACTAAGTATTTAGAGGTTGAGAGCAATATGTGGAACTTCAAGTTGATTGGAGGAGAGTTTGGAATTTCTAATGGTGAGGGTTCCATGTCTAGTTTTCTAGAAATAGTCAACAGGAAAATTCCTATGGGTAGACCCTAGGCTACTAAAGAGGAAAAACTAAACCTCAACAAAAAATGAGGTCAACAGTTAGCAAAATGGGAAATCCCAACAAGTTTTGAAATGATATGTTGTGGATTTTATGAACCAACTATTCTAAAATGGCAATACACCGGAGTTTTTGCTTTTTGTTTAGATGTAAAATTCTTTTCATGGAAGAGGGGTGAGCAAAGCCCCTGATATTCCAACAAAAGAAATTAATCATGTTGAGAAGGTGGGTGAAGGGAGGGCTGAGATCTTGATCTAGTTCTCCCTCTGTTAAGTTGTGTAAGGGACTTCCTTTGAGAGGTTTGAGAGGTGTCAGTATTATGAGTATGTGCCAATAGTTTTTTCTCTTTCAAATTGAGTTTCTTTTTCTTTCTTGCCTGCTGAACTTGCCAATCTTTTTACAATAAATGATTCATTTCTATCATCAGCTCAACAGATGGTCTTATAGAATCCCTTGGAGTGATTGAAGAATTGCCTGCAATCATTTCATTAACAGGTCTACTGGGTTGAGGAGGAATTACAATATTTCATTCCCCGCTTCTAAATGTGGACCAGTAGGGGGTGTAAGAGTATGGGTTTCCTTGTGGGGTTTAATGTGTAATTTCTAGTGGCTAAAAGGAGCTTCAGCTCCTTGAATTGCTTCAACAATAAGGGGTTGTTTTGGTACAACATTACCCCCATAAGGCTTGTTGTCTGCAACAATAGTAGTTCCATTTTTTGTAAGGTTTGTAGCTTTGTTCTTGGTATTAGGATGCAGCCTATAACATCTGTCAGAAGTATGCCCAAACATTCTTAAATGAGGGCAGTAATAAGGTTTTTGCTCCATTATAATTTTTTTTCTGTGCCCCTCCTTTTTGGACCCAAGCCAGATTCCCTCAACCCCAGGAATAGTGATGTCCCTTTCCACTAAGATTCTTGCTATTGTAGGTCTAGAGAGATTAAAGGTAGGGAATTACATCTTCGGTGGTCTACCCAAAGCAAGCCCAATGTTAATAAGGACCTTAAGATTAAAGAAATGTAGAGGAAGTACTGATAGCTTGAACCAAATAAGAACAATAGGGAGCTCTTTACTTAGGTTAAAGTTGGGTTTCCATTTAACTATCATCATAGAGATACCATTTATAAAGATTGTTTGATTGGTAAAGATTCTAGCATAATCCTCTTCCAAAGCCAATCTGATCATAATGTGCAGGCCATCAACCAACCCCAACTGCCAAGCAACAACAAAGGGGAAATTATCAGAAAACCTTCTAACAATTTCCATTTTAGGGTGCCTAAGTTGGAATTTTCCTATAAAAATAAATTTGCAATCAGCCTTCAGGGTGACAAGTTCCTTTTCTTTGTAATAAATAGCAGGTTTACCATCTTTAACATCTAAAGGGTTAATGAAAGGACAAGTCCTTCCCCATAGTAGCATCATGAAATGATTAAGGGAATACCAAAAGTTTAGCATTAAGCAAAGGTTCATGTCCCTTACCCACCACACCAGCATAAGTGGCTTTAGTCCATTGAGAGTTGGTGTCAACATCAATAGGATTAATTTATGCCATCTAAGAAATCAATCACCAATGGAGGAATCAAAGACAAATAAGAACTAAGGCAATGAAACAGCAACATTAGTAGAAATATGAAAACCAAAAGTGCCCGGGAAGCCATAAAACCCAACTCCACTTCAGCAAAGAAGCAGAAAACGTAGAAGATAGAAGCCAAAACTCAAAAAATCCTCTAACCGCAGTGAACCACCACCCTAAG